>UELU01128708.1:0-17845 GCA_900490025.1 Megastigmus dorsalis
ACCCCCATTACCCCGGTTTACCCTACTGCTAATTTATTTTCAAAAGTAAATTTGGATAATACAAAATATAAATATTATGAGGCTACACGCGGCGTACGTGAGCCTGCGCGAGAATAGTACGACGGTTGTAATAGCACGTAAACAGATGAACTCGCGAAGAGTCGACTATACAAACGACTCGCTGCCGCGCACGGGGTAATGCAGATCGGCTGTACAACAATTACTTTTATCTATCACTTTTTTAACAATAATCATTATTATTTCACTTTCAAATTAAAGTTTAATTATTTTATAATTTTACTGAACGCTATTTTACTCTGTTTAAGTGAAAATAAGTCCAAATTTAACGTGGCAGCGACTGGCACCGCCCGATTACTGAAGTTCTATTAAACCAATAAATAATTACAAACAATTAATTCTGGCATAGTAACTTTGTTACTTTTAATTTATTTGAAATTATCAATGTATAAAAATATTTTTTTCTGACTACTTTTTTTCGTGTTTTTTGACTTTTTTCAAATTTCCCTCTCTGGCGATGCCACTTTTGGTAACGCTGGCTGTATGTTAACTTATTTCGTTATGTCCCCTATACATTGATGTTAAAGTGTGAGTGTATTTATTAGCGTGAGTGTGTCGACGACTGAATGAGTAGAGTGAATGATTAACTTTTATTTTTAAATGTTTTGTTATATGATAGATATCGACTGATTCTGTAACTTCTGTTTATTTGTATTTTATGAGACGCGCTGTGATATTAGTAGTAGGTTTGTGGAATATTTAAGACTGATTTGTAAATAGTATAATATATTTGAGTAAGCGAATCTGTGATATCACAGTAAGTGCAATAATCATAATCTTGACTTGATTTAATCTTATTGTATTTGTAAAAGGAAACTATGTGTATGTTATACTTTTTTGTAAATATTTACAAATAAACAAATATCTATCTATCTATCTATTTCTGTTTGAAACAACACCTTCCAAGTGCAGGGTGCACATTTATGTAACTCTCTTCCTGCTGAGATTCGTCATCTACCGTCACTCAGCAGGTTCAAGACTGCTTTGAGGAGATTCCTTCTCAACCTAGATTAGATTAATAAATATAGATTAAGCGACATGTGAGCCTGTCCTAATCCTGTACATCGTCTTGTCCTAATTTATTATCCTTTATGTCATTATTCGAGTATGTATGTAATTTAAAGAAAGAATGGACAGACGTTGTGCAAGTGATGGAGTATGAATCCTCGCGCAACCTCACTGTAACTTGTTTTTAGACTATTTTGTATATAGCTTTAATTTTTAAAGGAATGACGTGATAGATTTAAAGACTGAATTTTGACTGTATTTGTAACTTATCTGTGATATCACTAGTTTTTATTTTTAAATGTATTTGACTAAACTTTAGATATAATTACGACTGTGATATCGCAAAGCGAGAAAGAATGTATAGATATTAAGACTGTATTAAAAGACTAAAATTTTGTAAAAGGTTACAAATAAACATTATATCTATCTATCTATATCTCTCTCTCTCTCTATCTCTCTATCTCTCTGTCGTTCCGTCTCTCCCCATCTCTCTCTCCATATCTCTCTCTATCTCTGAGTCTCTCTGTGTCCTCTCTCCGCCCCTCTTCCATCTACTGTGGCAATGATCGCCTAATCCACCACTGTTGCCATTGGCTGCGCAAAGTGAATAGGATCGTGCATATTTCCTTCTCCTCTTGCACAGGCTTACGAGAAGCACAGCGCGAATCTACTCTCGAGCGATTCTCCTTGCACCGACTCACACTCGGAAACAAATTTTTCTTTTTCGGCGGTTTCTGCGTCTGATATGGGAGATGCGACCCCGACGTGGTTTTCGGCATAGGCGACGGCCCATGACCCAACCGTAGCAAAACTTCAGCGCACCAATGTCAGTGCAACATGGCGAATCTTCAAGGCGGCATAACCGAGCTGAATACGCGACTCAGAGTCGGCTTAAAGAAGAAGGGCGCAACCATCTCGTCTCTTGCTTGACGCATCTTGGCTTTGGAAAGCGTTGCAAACGCACATGCCTTTGAGTTCTTACTCACCCTCGAACAGTCTTGCTGAGACCACTCATCGTGGGCTCTCTTTTCCTTAAGCGAAAGTGGCTCCCAGCTGGACCGTCCCCGGACGCAACATGGTCTGTTACCTTAAATGTGGGTGAACTCATCTGCATATCGTCTCCGGTGCACGCGACGTACTAATATCTCGGTTAGTTAGGCTGAAGGATCGGCGTTGCGAGGAGCTCTTGGGCGAGGGCGATGGATCTGCTCATTTCATACGAGAGCTCTGGCCGAAAAGCATTTACTTGCTCAGCAAGGCCTATGTGGCCTAGAAAAATCTAAACTACGCCAGACCTCTCGTACTGGTTTTCAGTGACACTGATCTGGCAGCTCTTCCGCCAGCCCCTCGCGCCACATACCTCTCCAGTATTACTATGCAACACGCAGTCACCCGAGATTCTGGACTTTTTAATTTTCCAATCGTAATAAATGTTTTTTATATAAATGTGAATAGGTTTAAGACGCACTTTGCACGTTTTAAGGCGTATTTTTCAGACAAATCGTGCGATATTTTGGCCATAACCGATGTTTTTCACCAACCTTGACTCTATAATACATTAACCAGGCTTCAATTTTGTCCGCAACCATAGCGTTGGCAAGGAAGGCAGTGGCGTTGGAGTTTATATACACGATTTCTTCAAAATCAATATACTAGCAATATCCGAGTCATTTTTTTCAAACTCGCCTGAGTTCCTTATAGTAGAGCTCAAGTATGGAAATAACTCCCTCTTAGTTGCAGTTGTCTATAGGCGCCCTCGATCTCCCTACCCAGAACTATTCTTTAATGTTTTATTCACTTTTGTATCGTCCTATACTAATGTAATTCTTACTGGAGATTTTAATTTTAACATGAGCATTGATGTTCCTGCATTTCGGCACAGCTCGATCTCATTGATTCACATTCACTTCATCTAGTTTGCTTCCGAACCTACACACTACGCCATTTATCAGGATCATGTCACACACATGGCTTGATTTATTTATCGTACATGTCACTTTATCTGTGCTTTTTTTTATAACAAATAGTTGTCGCCTTTTATCGCTGACCATTACAAATATATGTTTTAAATTTTCCACCCCATCTGACTCGCATAAATTCATTTTCACATGCTCATTTAATCGTACTCACACCGACCGCCTTTTAGCCTGTTTTAGCGTGCACTTTAAAACGCGTGCCATATAATTGTTCATAATGCCCCAAATTGTCCTGTCCTCTTAGATTTCGATATATCTGTGTCTAGCTCTAACATAAACACTGCCACAGACGATCTCTCAAGTGTCATAAACTGCGCTTTTGACGATGGTTTCAAACTGACCTTGGTATCAAACGACATCCAAAATCTGATAAAAGATCGCGACAGATGCTATCACATCGCGAGGCGATCAGACGTCATCTCGGATTTTATGCGCTAGAAGGCGCTTCGCAGCGCCGTCTCGAACAAGCTTGACACCGCGAAAAACATCTTCCTCGCCAATAGACTTGAAAATGCTCCAAATGCGATGGCAAAGTGGCGTAAGTTGAGGTACATGGGGATCACTAGCGCCACACGAGCCTTCCTGCACCTATTACGTCTATTTTCCTGCAGCTCTCCCACCACTTCGAGGCGTCTGGTCCCCTTGACCCTCAATAGTCGGGCTTTCGCAGAGGTCACAGTATTCAAACACCGCTCCTGGGGGTCCTTGACAACATTAGAAGAGCAATAGATAAGCGCATGATAACTGCAATTATTCTGTTTGACTTTTCCAAGGCGTTCGACATGGTCCCCTACGGTCTCCTCCTTCAGAAGCTGAGGCGCATGATATGTTTGGACGCGGCCGTCGCAGGGTTTTATGCATATTTGCATGATAGGTTCCAGGCGGTAGTAGACACAGCTGACTCTACATCTGAGTGGGTAAAGCTCATGGCGGGTGTCCCGCAGAGCAGGTATCGTGTTCATAAATAGCCTTCCTTCAGTGTTAAGCGTGTCAGAACACATGATCTTTGTTGACGACACCCAGATCTACTACTCTTTTCCTCCAACTACGCGAGGGCATCGAGAAGATCACTCGTATCGCGAATTCTGAGGCTGTTCGGGCTGCCGAGAATGGCCTTCCTCTGAACCTCAGGAAAACCAAGTATCCCCAAAGTTCATATTTTCGGGGTTCTAATTCCATACGCTTCCCAAATCATAAATTTTGGTATCCTCATTACCCCTACTCTTAACTGGGCGCCCCATATTAACCAAATCGTAGGCCGTGTCTCTGGCACCCTACGCTCCCTACGGCACTACCGCCATTCACTCTCTTTCTCGCTCAAAAAGTGTCTAGTTGAGAGCTTGGTTTTTCCTCACTTCCATTTCGCTTGTGTTGTATACATTTAGCGAGCTCTTAGTGCGTGGGCGCGTTTCGTTTTAGGCAATAATCCTCGTCATGGATATGGCATACCACACCGCATTAGCCTGGGCTGGCTCTCTGCGGCGAAACGCTGTGAGCTCATTACAGACTCACTGGCGTTTAAAATCTTGTGTATCACAACCCATTCTACCTTGCTTCTCAAAATGTCTGCTCCCCAGAGTCATCACGTATGCAGCTCCAAGGACAGAAGCCTAGCGAAAATCCTTTACCGTTCCGGCCTCCAACATCCTGAATGTATTCACGCCATCACCTTTCAATACCATCAACGTTGTGAGGTGCAAGGCCGACCTACACGACGAGCTGCTGCAACGCAATCACGACGACTGGCGGAAAAGGGTCATAAATGAGGACCTCCACTAGACGCCACCATCACCATATACTACGCCACGAGCTGGGGGCTACGATTTGACGAGCTAACATCACACCAAAGCTTCCAAAACCGGAGTTACCTTATCCGGCAAGAGGCGCAAGGAGCAAAAATTTATTCCTTATTCTTTTAAAATCTAAAAATTAAACTCAGCTGCTTTTATTTCTATAATATATTATTTTTTTTTCGAAATTATGTTTAAAACAATTTTAAAAATTTTTTGTTTGTACTTATGTAGACAAATTTTTTTGTTATATTCATACTCGAATGTTATCTATATATGCTATTGAGCCAAATGGGGTTTTACATCCCGGTTCTAATAAAATAAGTTCAATTACATAATCAATATGAGTTCCATCGGGATGAACGTAAGCGTAGCATTCTCACCATTCGATGTTCGGCTGCTCGTGGCATTGAAGGTGGGTTGTATTTTGGCCGTGAAAGTGAGTGCTTTTTAAGTTTTTCTTGGCCCCCTCAACTTTTGAGGTTAGGTCTCGAGCTTACTCACGCTTGCTTCTTTCTCGAAAACTAGCAGCCCTTTCCACAATATCCCCTTTGAAGGTTGGCTATACTTCCTCAATTTTCGCTTCGTCCTTCACCGCACTGATTAGAGTCTGCGCTGTTTCGCCCAGGTTTCGTGCCTCGTGGTTTTTTTGCACTTTTTGCAAACTCAAAATAATATAATATATAAACGGTAATATATCGTGGAGTGGATACGTGCAGTTATTGATTAATAGTATTTCCTAGTCCCACCAATATCATTTTTTCGTGGGTATTACGATCCTTCTCTTATCGTTATGTTAAGGAAGGAGTCCACTAAGTCCACTATTTGTCACAAACCAGTCTTTAGACAAGCGGGCTAATCGTTGCTTTGCATCGGCTGAAACAAGCTGGTGCACTGGGACTGCTGTTCGTTGGATATACTGGTTTCGTCGAGAGGTGTGCATTGCTGTGCCCTGAGTTCTGCACGAACTGCACCCCTCAGCCAATCGCGGCGACTATATCTCTCAATGCCTCCCTGTGACTTTATCCCTCTCTCATCTAACGTGGTTGACGAGGCCACGTTTAAGGCTGCCAGTGGCTTGACGAAGAGGCTTGGTTCGTCCATCTATCGATCCCTGTCACAAGCGGTAAAATTTGCACGAGCGCGTTCTCACTCTGGCGACTCGGACTCCTTCGGATCCCGGTCCGATTTTTCATCTTCCTTAACAGGAGCGGATATGGCAGATCTGCCGCCGACGTGGGTTGCGTCTTGAGCGGTAGAGTTCAGGACCTCTGTTCGACGCGATATAGTCTAGATAGACGATGGCATTCGTACTAAACTCAAAGTCACTCGCGAGAAATTCAGGTAGTCGCTATCCAGCATCCGGCGTGAAGTCGCGGAGTTGTGCTCCAGCGTTCGGGCTGAGCTAAGCGAGACGCGAGCCGTTGTTTCTTCTCTCGCTGCGCTTGTTTAAGCGCTCGCGAATGCCGAGGCAGCGCATAGCCCCGCGGGTGCTGCAAGCAATGACCCTGACACATGCGAGGTCCTTATTTCGGGCGTGCCGCGTTCTGTGGTGCTAGATGATGCCTCAATATTTTGACGTCTGCTGGATTTTCTACAGTTGCCGCTACTTCTTGGCTTGGTTTTGTTTACTCGTGTGTGGCTTCCCACCAGTGCCTTTGCGCCGCCACCCACACTTTCAACTGCTACGCGGGGCTTCATTGTCCGCCAATCATCCCCAGCGGCGCGCGACATCCTCATATGACGGGGGACTGTTGCTGGAATGCAGTTTTGAAGGAAGAGGGTGATGTTGCATTTTTTCTACGCTCGCTCTGGCCCAAACAGCTGAACCAACTTTTCGGCAGGGCTTACGAGGGTCAGCGTGCGCTGAACTATTCGAGGCCTATCATTAAGAACTCTACAGTCTATATGAGAGTCTCACCCAGAGGCCCTCTCTTGCCCATTTATTAAGAGTCTGACTTGGTCGCTCTTCCGCCGGCTCCGCTTTTAGTACCATGTTCAAATTCTTCCTCGCGCACCACTCATCCACCATCGCACTCATCGTTTTCAACAAATAGTCCTCTCCAACCCTAATCATCACGCTATCTGGCAGGATCAATTCGCGCACACATAGCTCGATCTTTTTATTCTTAATGACGCCTCGCCCCTGCTCTCAACCATAAGTCTTCAACGCTATTTATCACTCTCGTTCACTAAACTGTATAAATATTGATAGTCTTACTCACTCCATCACATCTCGTTTCTCAGGTTTTTTTCCGGCAGATTCGGAAACTTTATCTACGTGTTTTAATTTAATCCCTTTTCTTCCTTCTGTGTCAGTCTTAAACTCAAATATTGCTTTTCTTGTAGAGAGTCTATCCGGTATTATTCTCGACTTATTCAACGAGGATGCCCCCCTCCGAAGCATTTCTCTCTCCTCCTCAAGAAAACCATGGATTTCCTCCGACATACGAACAATCATGAGTGACCGTGACATGTGCTACCGCCGTGCCAAGAGTTCTGATGTATTCGCAGATTAAGGCGTATAAACTCAAAATCTTATTCTTTTTTACCTTGGCCAAGTTTGTTATAAATATCTTTAATATAACTTCATTCTATATTATTTTATTATAATTTAGTTTTATCATTGTTATTTATATTTTATAATTTTTATTTTTCACACACTTTATAATTGTTATAGAAAGCTGTAATGTATACTTTTAGTGCCCAAATGAGGTTTTACCTCCAGGTTAATAAACGATATTCTAATCTGTCTCCCTTCGACTCCCTCTGACTCTCTCTGACTCTCTCTGTCTCCCTACGTCTCTTTCTCTGAATAACCAAGCAACTTGGATTTAAATATATTTGGCACCGGCAGAGTCAAGATGAGAAATGGGGACAGAGCGCATTTTCTAGCCCACTTACTCTTCAAGTGATTGCTTCTACCCACAATAATAATAAAAAAATAGTTCTAAACACATATAATACAAACAATACTGGAAATTTAAATTTAAATACAGATATTGCAGTTGACATAGTTAAAAACATAACTCCAAACATTAATAATATTGGAATCGATAAAGATAGGCAAAATAGTTCTGTAAATAATTTAAATCAAAAGTCAAAGAATAGGAAAAATAAAAACAATAAGAGCACTTGACTAGAACCTTGGGCAGCTGGAAAGCAAAAGGGGAAACGGGGGGTTGGCGCTTCCCATGACCTATTCGGTGTTGATGAGACCTGGCTTGGCCTAGGTGTAGGAGAAGAGGTCATTCAGATCAAAGGCTGCGAAGTCTTTTATCAAGACCTAAACATTCATGGTTGAGGAGTAGCATTGTATATCAAATCAAATTTAAAATGTAACATCTTAGCTACTTCCATCACAGAACAAGAGAATAAATCGGGTATCCCCGAATACTTATTTTGCAGCATTCAAAATCGCGATTCTCCTCCGGTATTTGTAGCTGTAATTTATCGGCCGCCCAAAATTCCTCGTGTCAAAATTTCTGACTTTATCGAGAAATTGCGAACCTTTTGCTTTGACTACAGTAACAAAATATTGATGGGCAATCTGAATTCCGATCTTCTCGACAGTAGTGACGATTCCAAGTTTGTGTGCAAACTGGCTTCTGAACTGTCTCTGCAGCTGATCCAGCATGGTCCGATACATTTCACACCCACGTCGAGCACATGGATCGACATTATATTTACTGACGATAACGATACATCATTGACGGCTGCAGCATCCCAGCACCTTTTTGCAGTAAGTCATCATAAACGTTTCAATTGTTTACAATAGTCCATCGAGTCCGTCAAGTTCATTTCAGTAAAGAGATTTTTAAAACATCTCTCCCGACGATATAAATGCTTACTTATCAGCTTGTGATTGGTCGCCATTCGATGCTGCGGAAGTCAATACAGAATAGGCTCTCGGCTGCCTCTGCGACAGTCTCACGGCAGCGATCGTGTCGCAAGCTCCTATTAAAACGTTTATTCCAAAAAAGAGCAAGCTGCCTTGGGTTGACGCAGAGTTAGCCCAATTGTATCGAAACCGTGACGCACTGTATCGACGCTATAAGCATAACTGGTAGAACGACTCGAACGAGGTGAGGTAGGGATCAATCCTCTGGATGATGCCTGTCGGGAGGACGATCTAGCGTACAGTGAGAAGAAAAAGAATAATCGTTGAAAGGCTGATCGTATACTGGCTGAGTGTGCTTTTTCACGTATGCTTGTTCAAGAGACACTACCCGACGAGAGAACTTTTGCAATGATGACCTCTTGTTGTATGGTCAGTAAAATAACTTTTGAAAAATTCTTTTCTCGAATCAAGAAAGCAATAAAACCGTGCGATAGGACGCCAAAGAAGAAGAAGAATAAATCTCTAAAAAATAAGAAAAACAAAAAATAAGTAGGATATTTGAACAGTTTTATTATGGCATCCCGCAACATATAGCCTACGCCGGTGCAGATAAGATTTTACACGCTACACACAAAAAACTGATCGATTGGCTGGAATGCCAAGATGCTTACAACTTACACAAGCAGGTCAGATATCGATTTCCTCGAAGATGCTATAACGTACGCAATTTTGACGATGTGTGGAAAGTCGACTTGATAAACATGAGATCGATAAGCTCTTACAACGATGGCTACAACTATCTTCTCACTGGCATCGATGTTCTCAGCAAGTATGCATGGATCGAGCCTATTGTGACCAAGAGTGCAAAAAGTGTTGCTGACGGCTTTCAGCGAATTTTAGCCAGGAGTAATAAGAGGAAACCGCTAGGAATTCAATCGGACAAAGGAAAGGAGTATGTTGGACCAGCGATGCAGGGATTGTTGAAAAAAATGGAAATAAATGTTTGGTTTGTACGGAGTCCCGATACGAAGGCAGCTGTTGTAGAGAGGTTCATAAGAACTATAAAAGAACGAATGTGGCGTTATTTTACGCGCAAAAATACACGAAGATACATTGACGTTTTACCCCAACTTTTGCAAGCCTACAACCACACCAGGCATTCCGCCACTAAGATGACTCCCGCATCCGTGACTCTTTACAATGCTGCAGAAGCACGACAAAATTTAAATTTACGCTACGGCAGCATCAAACCGAGACAGGCTAAATATAGTGTGGACGACTTGGTGCGCGCCAGTCGAGCGAGGAAGGTTTTCGCGAAAGACTACGAGGGCGGTTGGACGTTGGAGCTGTTCAAAATTGCAAGAATTTCATTAACACGCCAACCTCCGGTTTACATTTTGAAAGATTTGGCAAGCCAGGATATTGACGCCTTTTTCTACGAGGAGGAGCTCTCGCAAGTTAAAAAAGTTTTGAACAAAGCAGCGTTTGAAATTGAAATTTTTTTAAAAATTAGAAGTAAAGGTCAGGCAAAGGAGTCTTTTGTTCATTGCAAAGGATACTCCGACAAATATAATTCTTGGGTCAGGGTTAACGCTTTTAAAAATTAAAGCAAACAAAGATGAGAGATCAATTTTATATCGTATTGCCTAGCAATAACAGCATGGATTATTTTGCTGAAAACAGAACGACCCACTTTGTCACACAGTTACCACAGCAATTACAACTACATGGAGCGAGGGCAGTTGCCCCTACAGAGATTCAAGTTCCTCTTACGTTTCAGCATATACCGTTAACACTGACCGATAGAATGGCGTTTCTTGAGTGTACACCTCAGCATCAAACAATCACCAATAAGATGCGTGCCGAAGAGTCTAGAGCTTCAGCATCGTTTATAAGACCTAATATTTATCAAGATGTCAAAACTCTCGTAGACGAAATTAATAGTCTGGGCAGTGTAAGAAATCAATTGAAGTTTGAGGTCGAACGTGGAGATTACGTTAGAGTTTGACGAATTTGTACAGAGTCTGGTTGTAGTCAACTGGATCACAATTTATCCCTGTCGAAGAAATTAAAGAAAATTCTTGGGTTCGAAAATATAAACTCGTGTAATCGTCGTTGATAAACCGATAATTAGCGATCGGCCAGCCAATCTCTCCAGTGGTCTACCTACAATACTGATGCTCTGCAGCGACACCTTGTAGCCGTATATGACAGGAGACGTTCAATCGCGCCTATTGAACTTTGATAATTACACATATAGTGGGGTAATGATTAAACATTTCTCACCCTCTATGTACCTACCTTTGTTATTCAATACATTTCGTACGATAGAAATAGATATAAGAGATCAACTTGGCGAAACAATACCATTCGATTACGGTACGTTAACGGCTACACTACACTTTAAACGTATAGAGTAAAGATGAGTCGCTACGAGGAATACTTTGACATGCAGGTAGGCGGTGGTGGGGTAATGAGTCGGGGTGGTGGGGGTATTGGCCGTATCTATGCTGGCTCACGCTACCAGAAAGGTCATGGTGGTATTGGCTCTTTTCTTGCTGAAATATTCCGTAGGGTTCTCCCACTCCTGAGCCGTGGAGCTAAGGCTATTGGTAAAGAGGCTTTACGTACAGGTATGAATGTTATGTCCGATGTTGCTACGCATAACACACCGCTTAGAGAATCATTGCGCAACCGTGTGAGAGTCTGGCGAGAGTCTCAAGAGAAAGGCCGATGAAAATCTGGATAAATTAATGGAGGGGTCCGGTTATGAAGTGCCCCGCTATATCGAGCCACCACAGTTGCTTCAGAGCTTGAGCACCGCAAAGACCCACTCAAGTGGGAGGAGAAAAAGGAAGCAGAATAAAAAGTCTGTCAAGAGGAATAAAAAGGCGCCAAAGGGACGCGTGATAAAGGAGAAAAGGAAGAAGAAGAAGAAGCAGAGAAAGAGTAGTAATCGATCTACAAGAGACATTTTTGGTTAATAAGAATGGCTTTCCTACACACCCAATCGTGCGAATGTCTAAAATCTGAATTACTCCTGTTTGAAAGTCCGTCTACCGAGACAACGATTGAGGGTTCGCATTGGGTGCAGTATAAGCCTATATCATCGTTAACCGATGACTCGCCAATAGAATTTGTAATACCAGGGAATAGCAGATTATACGACTATTGAATATGTTTTACCCGAGGATTCCGAGGCTTTAATGAATCTTGCTGCACCAGTTAACCATTTCATGCACTCGCTATTCGATCAAGTCGATGTCTTTTTCAATCAAAAACCTGTGTCACCACCGACTAATGCATATGCCTACAGAGCATACATCGAGACACTGCTTCATTACGGACCTGCTGCAAAGGCATCACACTTGACAAGTGTTTTATGGACAGCCGACACAGCTGTTAAAATGGAAGACACGAACAACGAGAATCTCGGTCTCGTAGCTCGACGTAGACTTTTATCTGCTGAGAAATCGATTGACATGATCGGTCACCTTCATTCCGACGTTTTTAATCCAGAAAAGCTACTGCGAAATGGTGTAGAGGTTATAGTTCGTTTAGTAAGATCTCGAGACAGTTTTTCTCTGATGGATCCTGCGGGATCAATCTTTTAGTTAGACGTGTGAATATAAGCCCCGGCGTGCTGCTCGCTCACAGTAAGGCAGTTTCAAAAATAACTGCTAAATATCCGCTTACACGAGTGGAAGTCAAGGCTCTAACAATGCACAGTGGCATTCACGGTGAAACTTTGGATAATGTGATATTGGGGCAATTGCCCAAACGCATAATCGTCGGTTTTGTTGAAAATAAAGCTTACAATGGTGAACGAACTCTTAATCCATTTAATTTTCAAAATTGTAATATTAATTTTTTGTGCTTATATTTCAATGGCGTGCAAGTACCCTCGAGAGCATTAGAACCTGATTTCAAGAAGAATAAGCTATACATCGATGCATATCATACGCTATTTTCTGGCACCGGTGTTCATTTTCTCAACGAGGGAAATGAGATTAGCCGTGAAGCATACCCTAACGGCTACTGTCTTTTTGCATTTGATTTGACGCCCGATTTATCGGCTAATGAATGCACTCATTGGAATCTAATGAAGCACGGCAGTGTTAGATTAGAAGTGAGATTCGGTGATCCGCTGACTAGTACAGAGAATTGTATCGTGTATGCTGAATATGACAATATCTTGGAAATAGATTCTTCACGCCAAGCTATTGTGGACTTTAACGGTTGAAAAGACGACTCGAGATGTCGCTGTCGTGGTTCAACACGCTCCTTTAACTGTCGTCTATGACAGTTTGCCTCGAGCGCTTGGATGGCAAAGATGGATCTCGTAGTAGATATACAATTCGTAAAAGACAATAAAAACATCTGTTCGCCTAAAGAAATAGCTATCGTGGCTTTAAAAAATGAATTCGGTGCTCATTGGGTTGTCGCTCCAGCAAATCCAATCACCCGCCTAAGTCAAAAAATGCGGAACCAGAATAAGTGGCTGACACAGCATCATCGTGGTCTCCACTACTTTGAGGGGGTGGGAGGGGGGGATAACGTTAAAAGCTTTGTACAGAACTCTGAAAGACGTTACGAGAAAAGTGAGGAAAATATATGTTCGTGATAAGGAAAAGTGGCTGACCTTGCATAAAATAACATCACGGGAAATTATTAATTTGGAGTACGATAATGATTGCCCATCATTTACCAAGTTGCCGTGAACCGATAACTACTGTCTTCACCACGCCTTAAAAAGCCAATATCTTCAATACACTTGTGCTTTAAATAATGCTTATAGATTGAAAGCTTGGCTAAACACTCGTGAGCCACAATCTTACGCAGAATTTGCTTATACAATAACGCCGTAACTTTGCGATGAACAGCCTGAAAATCCTGAAACATTTATCGATGATTCCATCGCATACTGTGGGTGTCTTCCCGGCCGATCAGATCCCGCGGGTGTGAACGAAACCGACCGCATTTATTTTTAACACCTATAGTCATACGAATCCCGGTATGCATTGGGTCAGCATTTACGTCGACGTGTCTGGACATGCTTTGCATTTTGATAGCTATGGTATACCGCCATTTATACCGGATGATATAAATCCCTTACGAAAAAATTGTAAACAATACCTATGGAATGCTACGCAATTGCAAAGTGATACGTCTGACGTGTGCGGCCGATTTTGTATAATATTCTTGTATTACATGAGTTCAGGGTTAGGTTTCCAAAAATTTCTCGACAATTTTTCCGCCGACTTGCAAAAAAACGATACGATAGCCAGAGCTCACGTTCAGTACAGTAATGCTGATGCTGTCTTTACTGGGAGCGCGGGATGGTTCGTCAACTGTTTGCAAAACTGCAGTTCTAAGATGTCATTGATATAGTCCTTGACCGGAGCTAGTCATTGTACATGCGCGCCACCGTACCATCACCACCAATATTTCACGCAGAGCATATATAACCAGACCGACTGGCATTCGCTCCCAATCAGACGACCAGTAGACACTCAAAGAAGATGGACAGCCAGTGCGCAATTTGTGAACGTCTACACCCAATATTTAATACCACGTACTATTTAAACAAGTCTTGTACAAAGAGGCTTGTGACTGGCCTACAGTACAGTGAAGATTTAGAAGAAACGATCGCCTATCAACCGATAGTATTTCTAAAAGGTTTAGACATCTTCGGTGTTCCATTTGACGTCGGCAATTGGAGTACATTTAAGATTTAAGTATTTTACCGATTGGAAGAGATTTTAAAGTGCGTAGAAAATTATGTAACGTACTTAGAATCTATTAAATACAGTGCGCTTGTATTATTTGTAAATACGCTTGATTTAACTATCGATAAGTGTCAATCGCTTCATAACGCGCAGCTGCAAATTTTCGAATTTCGTCATCTTAAGGAGGTTATAGATAATGTAAGTAGCGTAGACATTCAAACATTAAAAAAGAATGTAGAAAAGATGTAGAAGAAAAGCAAAACGATGAGAAGTATAAGGGCATAAGAATTTTATGCGACGGCGAATTTATAAATTTATTCTACGAAATGTTATTGTTACACTCTGAAAAGATTTTGGCTGCTGTAAATCTTAGATTAAGTAAAACATGAAAGCTGTGTGTTTCGACGAATCTAAAAATGTTGTTCATAAAATGTATGTGTGGGAGTATGCATATCGAGCTGCTCGGCGAGGTGAATGGGAGCAGCTTGCTCGCGATTATGAACGTTTTAAAATGCGTATCATGCAATTAAGTAGAATTATCGAACCTGTACATACCTGTTAATTGATGAAGTATTTAAATAATAAACGCTGTTAAATTTATATGAAATTGTTATATTTATAAAACAACCTTAATCACTTACCAATCCCTTTTTTCCATAACAAAAAAAATTTGAAATAAGTTACTTTTTTCATTTTAAACATATAATTGTTCCTTTTTTCTAATAAATTTAATATTATATTAAAACGTAAAAAATGTTATTTGTCTTTGATTTTTTTAATCATAATTGTATATATATGTATATACAGGATGGATTAATTTCGGATAACAGGACATATACCATTCGATAGATCTCAAAATTCTAAGAACAACGTATATTTCTCGTTTTTCGATCCGATAAGTAGTTTCCGAGTTATTAATTGTTAAAAGTTCAGAAGATGAGCCAATCAGCGGGCGGCTACAGCGGACGGCAGTCTCGGCGGCGAAAGGTGGAATGGAGCAGCGCGAAGAGGTGGGGAGTGGCGCTCGTCGCTCGCGGTCGCGCGTACGCTTGCACCAAGCGCGGAGGGACGCAGGGACAATTGAACAGCTAGCTGAGCTAGCTTACACCAAAAATTGATTGTTGCTTCCTTTTTGAAAAATGCTGAATAGTTTATTTATATCACAAAACTTATTCAATCATTTTAATAGTCGATAGTAATCATTTCAATACTTATTGATAAAAAATATTAAATCTTGCAATGAACAGTATTAAAGATCTAAGTAGGTAAAAGCTTAAATTTTTTAATTAAAAAATCTGGTTTTGTTAAGGTCTGAAGATTCAGAAAATTTTGGGGTCTACTTAAAGTGTAGCAAGATACATTTAATATTAAATTTACTATTTAAATAATCAGGAGAGTAAGTAATACTTACGAAAAAAAGGAAAAAAATACTGTAAAAATTTGACAAACTTAAGAAAAATTAAAGATTAGATTAACTAAAATACTAATAAATAATTCGTTTACTGCTCGAATTACTCGAACTTAGTTATCGAACCCAATTTAAGATACAAAATTATACGTAGCGAATGCAAAACCTTAGGTTAATAATCACGCTTCGTTCATCAAGTGCGATAAAACAATGTAGGTGTGAAGCTATTCGGTATGTACACATACCATAGGTACGAAACAGAATTTTATTCCTAGAGAAAGTTAATTAACACACTTATCAAGCTACAATAAGAATTTTTATTACTTGAAATGCGTCGGCAAATGGGCCCTAATTTCATCTTTATGCAGGATAATGCACGCTCCCATACTGCAAGGATAACTCGTACTTACTTGGAAGGAAACAACGTAGAGGTATTGCCTCATCCTGCTAATAGTCCAGACCTCAATCCTATAGAGCATATGTGGGACATGATGGGTAGGCGATTACGTAACTTAGAGACCTTCTGCTAACTTCCAAGAGCTTGAGAGAATTCTGAATGAAATTTGGCACGAGATACCTCAAGATTCAATTAGAGCATGCATTAATATGCAACAACGTTTAGGAGAGGTAATTCGTCAGCGAGGTGGTAATACACGTTACTAAAGGTCTTAGGCGCATAGGGTTTGGAGTCAAAAAATACTGCGGAAGTAACGAGCCGCGGGGTCCCTAATGTAAGAAATGGTTCACATAATCGGCCCTTTTCAGGGCCACAATGATGCGTAAGTCCGACCAACAACCTCCTTGCGGTACGTATCGGGTAATGCTGATGTTGGCGGTATTTGACTAAAACATAGGAATATCTTTAAAATGGCATAACTCGGTCAAAAAAAATCGTAGAGGGTCGATTTTTTTTTAATACTCGTTGGAAAGTGTACTTTAAGATGGTATTTGTGATTTTTTGAAAAAAAATTTTTAGTAATATAGGCAAACGTGCAAACTATTGCGTTTTTTAAGAAAAAAAGTTGGTAGGCCTGATTAAGACATAGCAATGTGGCATTGTCTCGCAGCTATTAGATATCATTTTTTTCCTGAAAGTGCACATAATTCCCTACAAAAATAAAAAAAATTATGTCAATACGATGAAAATTGACCGAGTTACAAGCATTTGAAAAATGTCAATTTTTCGATGAAAAATTTTGTTGCGCAGTGTATATACATATATATAACTGATCGTGCAAACAAAATTTAATATTTACTAACCTTAAATCACTCGATTGCATCTCGTGCGGTAAACGTTCAGCACAAGGAGGAGTTATATTACTGGGACCTGCCTTTTCGTCATCACGTTTTATTTTCTTTGCCTGTTACAGTAAATTTTTTTGATTTTCGCTGTCACTGTCTCTCATATTTATATATAATTAAACCGATAAGACGCGTAAACGTTCATAAAGCTACTAAGTATACCTAGCACTCACCGAAAAACTATGGCGTCTGTAGCACCTCAACGGCACACACTCTCAGTCTCTCTCTCTCTCTCTCTCTATCTCTCTCTCTCTCTCCCTCTCTCTCTCTCTCTCTAATTTTACTATAGCTTTCAATAGTGATCCTGACTTTCTTAGTTCGTTTAGAGACCTTAGTGGTAATTACAGCCACAAGCTAATTATGGGTGATCTGAATGCCGATCTATTGTCGGCGACTGGTGATTCTGAGTTCGTACAGCGCTTAGCTGACGAGCTCTCAGTTAAGATCATCCGGCACGGCTCGACGCATCATACCGACGCATCTCACACGTGGATTGACATAATGTTTGTGGACGAAAACGATACAGTACTCGACTATGGGAACAGTCTAGCGCCCTTTCGCAGTAGGCACAATATCATTGATGCTACCATCGATATTCAATTGGTATCTCCTCCCAAAGAAACTTTTAGTTTTCGAAATTATAATAATATTAACTCGGTCGAGCTCAATGAGTTCTTGTGCCGCTGTGATTGGTCGCTGCTTTCTCAAAATAC
>UELU01128709.1:0-18370 GCA_900490025.1 Megastigmus dorsalis
GGTATATTGTTCACTATCAAGTGCTGAGTGATTTGTATTGTAGTTTGTTTTGTATTTATTATTATTAAATTCACAGTTCGGACACTTAAATGTTTCTGATTTACATTGAAAAACTGCATGATCACATGCACATTTCGAGCACGTGGCTTGATTGCGACACTTGTTGCCACTGTGGCCAAATCTTGAACAGTTTGAACATGGATAATATCAAAAACTCTACAGTTTTGATATCCCACAAATAGCCTGTTTATGTTTTCTCGAATATGCTTGTATATATTAGATGTGACTTCAATTACTACTATCATGAACTTTGATTTTGGATTGGAATGTGCATGGATCACTTTACACTTGTCATCACTGTTACCAAAGTGCAAAGTTTGTATGGTCATGGCATATAACAAAAGTGTTACTTAGGAGTTTTACTGGGCTTCCTGCATTGTATTTTGCAACAAACTCACTTGTATGAAAAAAGTTTCCACACACGATACAAACTTCTGCTCCTTCTTTAACGTTAGGATGGCACTTGTAATGTTTATTAAGAGAGACGTCGGACGGTTCCTTACCTCCCGACGCCATGATGGCAACTTGATTTAGATAATTTTTCTATTTCTGGTCAATGGCCAACTTAAACTAAAGAAAGTGTGAAATCAATTGAGAAACTGTCAAGTATTCCTTTTGTCTTAATAATTTTACATAATTATTAATTGTTTATTGAAATCCATTTGATTAATTAATTTATAGAGTTCATCGATTATATCAGCACGAATCTTCGGTTTTGTACGAAGTGTGAAACAGAGTTTTTCTTTTGGTTGGTTACTTCGCGTTTTGTACACTACATGGAAGTTGAACTTTCTACTCCCACTACTACTTTTACTTTTTCTCTCTATATAGGAACCTTAAATTGACTTGTAACTTTGCCTATCAATTTTCGACTAAGGTACATAACATTGCAGTACCTTACAATTCTGCCTATCTTTTTTTAAGTTGGGATTGGTCCTTGACATAACATTTCTAGCCAGTCTTTCATTAAATTATTGAGCTCGTCAATCATATTATTAGCATTAACTTGTTGAGTTTGGAGACCATTTCCTTCTAAGTCAATGTCCTCCTTGTCTAGCATTGATTTTATCAATCTGGATGACAACAAATTTGCTGCAGTCTCAATATAAGCACCAAAATAAAATGGGCTTCAACTTGGATATGATGCCTCATTAATATTTTTAGTAATCTTGATAATTTATCTGCTACAGCTATTAAATTATTTTAAAAATTTTTAATATTTTTAGATTATTGGTTCACTAATTGTGCAGGTAATAAGTCGCTTCATCCAGAATAACACGTTCCCAATTTTAAAAAATATCTTTAATCTTAAAAAATAACTATGAACATACTTGGCCCGTCTGCAGGCAATTTATTTGTGAACTAACGTCTTTGGGATGTCCACGCTCTTTACTTTTCATATTTGGCAGTACAAAATTAATATTTTTAACTGTAATCGTATAATTACTTTTATTGTTATGGGGGTATATAAGATTTGCAGAGATGTCTTGCGTAATCTATATACTATTATTGTTCCCGTGTAAGATATATAAATCGAGAGAAGACTGTTCGAAAATCCTTCTGAACTGTCACCTTTTCTAACCGGATTCTGAGTTGTAGCATTTTTACTCTGAAGAAACGATATATCCTTACGTTGACCCAAATTAACACTTTCGTAGTATACAGCTCTAAAATAGGAAAAATGATATTCTAAATTTTTTTTAAATCTTACATGCATTTTTCTGTAATTCTTTCATTTTACATGCATTTTTCTATAATTCTTTCAATTAGCTTCAACGATACAGAAACTCTTTTTAAAAATATAAGAAACTGTCATAAAGCAGGGAGAAAGAGAGGGAGTATTAGGATATAGAAATGTTAAGATTTATAAATATTAAGTAAAACAATGATGATTATAATAGTCCGCATGTAGATCACCTATACGAAACTATACACTGTCTTGCAGTCTGACACTTTTTAGCTATAGCCCGAGTATAGAACGCCTATAAGAAACTATACCCTAAAAACTCTTGACATTTTATAGGACTGAACATTTTTCCCGAAATGTTCTGGCCGAGTCGAAAATTGACAATGCTGGCATTATCGAACGACATATGCTGCAGACGCATACTTTTTTTTAATAGAAAGCTTATTAAAAAACCTTCAGTTTGATGTACATACAAGCTACAATCATTTATTCAATAGATAAAATAAGTATTAACAGGCGTCGATGCCGCCGCGGGTCGCATACTTGCCTGTGGCGCGCTGACGCGCGCCTTGATATTAAATATAAATAACCAGTGTTTTTAGAAATGTGCCCAATTCTCATCTTTGAAAGAGAACCTTTCAATGAAATACTTTTATGTCAATAAATAATGTCAAATGTAAAGAAGTATTAGTTAATGTTAAAAGTGCCCGTTATTTATGCGAGTTACCCAACGTTATTGAAATACAAAGAAAATTTTAATTATAAAGTGGGAACATGTATTAAATTAATTTATTTACAAAAACCGATTTATATTAAATAAATATTTATTTTGTATTGTGCTAAAAAATAAAGCTTATTAATATATTTATGTAATTCAATTTTGTATTCATTACAGTAAAAAGAAATAAATTCACACTGTAATTATATTGCACAAATAGTAGAAAATAGCTTAAAAAATCTTTTTAAAGTATGGAAATATAATAAGAATTGTAAAATATTGTAGAAAAGGTGAAGTTATGTCCAAATTCAGACACTTTTTTGCGATTTTTTTTACATTATTTTGTAGTTGTTTACAGTATTTTTTACAATGTTACACACTTTTTTTTTGCAATAATTTACAGTTTTTTTATACTGTTTTACAGAAAAAATTTCCATGAGAGAGTCTACTAAAATATACACTAATTGTAACATCATTTAAAGTTGAAAAATAATTAATTTGTATTCGTCGTATTATGAAATACGTAATAACTATTATCAATTGATGTCGATTAGAGATCAATTTACATCCATCGCACAAGACGATAAAAATTAGCGCAGCGATTATTATAATTCTATTATTGTCCGTAGCATAAAATACAATTCATTTATATATACAGTAAAATTGATTAAAGTTAATGAATCGTCAATCTATATTCTTCACATTAAACCCGATTCAAATACGTAGACTATTTAAAACGATTAAAGACCATTAACTGCCAATTTCAATTCATAGTACTAAATTCGATTCAATTGTACATCTATTTAAGTCGATTAAAGTCGTTTGATAATCAATGTTTATGCATAGCATTAAAGTGGATTAAAACGTTACACATTTAACTTCTATTAAATTAAATTTTTAGTGTGTACTTGAAATATTTACTTCAAACTTTGCCAGAAGATAGATAATTCTTAGAGGTAGTGCACCTGTATTTGGAATATTCATAATTTCAAGTATTTATTTAGCTATATCGAATTATTGAATATCCTGTTGGTAAGGCAGAAACTATTTTATCGATCGGATATGGATAGTTAATAATAACTAAACAAATACTTAAAATTATTCAAATCCCAAATACAGGTGCACTACCTCTGTGAATTATCTATCACTTGGCAAAGTTACAAGTAAATATTTCAAGTACACCCTTAAAAACTTCTGCACCGAAAAAACGCACTCATTTCGATGCAAATACTTATTTTTGAAGGTGTCGTTGAAATATTTACTTGAAATTTTGCTGGAAGATAGATAATTAATAGATGAAGTGCACCTGTATTTGGGATTTGCATAATTTTACCTATTTATTTAGTTATTACTAATTATTCATATCCGATCGGTAAAACAGTTTGAGTGGTAACTGTAGGACTTTGACACCCCCTTAATGAAGTTTTATTAAAATGCAAACAATTATTAATCGCCTTTTTCGATGTTCCTTATACCTTCAATAATGTCAATTGTGATATTCTTTAGGAAAAACTTCCTCTTTGTTACGTTAATGGTTTTTTTTTTCGGGTATGTAGCATAAATAACACTATTTACCTTTCTTGTTGAATTATTAGGGATTTATTGTCCTTCCCTCCTCTTTCTTTGGTTTTTTGGTTATATTTTAATTCGGTTGTCCGTTACAATTCTTATCAAAATTATTGATAACTAATTATTGAACTAAATTATTGAGCTGGTTCTCACTCAGGAGTATTACTTCTAGTGTGCTTGTCTTGCATTCTGCTGCTAATTTTAATATTCCTATTCCTATTAATTGAACTATTTCATTTGGATAGTTGTTGCAACTGATACGAATGGGTTCCAGCTTTGGCGTTGTAAAGAGTCAAGCATTTTGGGTGTTCAAGTAATTCCACTGTATTTTGTCATTACCCGTTATGATTACTTCACGACATCGAAGATGGTTTACGTCGAGTCTCAGTAACATGTTAATTTCTCAGTCGTTGGTATTTGAACTCAACTTGATAGACTCGACTGTAGTACATATGTAAGCATATTGTGTTGTAAGGCATTCATTTAAAGTGTCGTGGTTGAATTTTAAATACTTGTAGTGGTCTGCGCTCAACGCTAGGTATTCATGGGATATTTCAATGAATCGGGACCATAAGTGGGTGGAGTTTGTATAGATCACAGAGTGTAATTGTCACCAATGGTAAATGAAAGATGATCAATACATGGCCATTTTTTTTATTGTAGCGTTAACTTTAGTGATGTATGCTAGCTCTTCGGGACGTAGATGTTGAGTTGGGACCGGTAGTTCCGAATGATCCAACGAGTTCCTGAGTTCATGGATTATTTGAGTTACCAAGGTTGGTTTTAGTAGATCGGGGTGTACTTGTCTCTTCTTCAGTTGAGAGAAAATGGTGTTTTTCCCGCGTTTTTTCTATTTGGTGGTCGATGGCAGCTATTAGGGTGCTTTCGTAGTTTGATAAGGTCAGTTCATAACTAAGTTGATCGTTTTGGTCGATTATTTTGGCGATTTTTGTGGTGAGTATTTCCTTAATTTTGATCAGGACTTTTAAATGAAATGTTGTAATATTGTACAGCTCCCCCATCGCTCTATTGACCAAGTGTGATTTTTGTTCTATTAAATTTATCATTTCGGATTGGTTCTGATATAGTTGGTCTAAGCTATGGTTTATCACGTCTATTTTCTCATTAGTTGCTAGGTCGAAAAGACTTTTGCTGAGGCTTCCGACAAATCCTAGGGGTACTGTTCTTTTGATTGTTATGCTACGCGGTAGTCTTATGTGATCTTCGATTTTAACATCTAGGTTGCATATATGAGATACTAGATCTGCATTAGTTTGATTGAGCTCAAAATATCTGATATTTAAGGCTAGTTTGCGTCTTTGACCGATGGATGATAATTCTCCAGTCGGTTGTCCTTAGGCGTACGGTATTAAGTGGGGTATAAGCTGTTTTATTAAATACGGTATTAAGCTGTTTTCTGGAAAACATGCAATTTTGAGGTTGGCGAATTTCTTCAATTTTTATGAATTTATGCAGTTTTTGAACTCATTTTATTATTTAATCAAAAAATTTTAATTTATACAACCCTTCACACCATAATGACATCTATTACAAAAAATTTAAGACCAATTATATCAAAATGGATCAATCACCTGTAGGTTACGCCAAAGCCAAATTTTTGAAACTGACACAACGTAAGATAAAATGGGCATAGCGGCTTTTACTAGAGCTCATTTTGTCAGGAATCCAATATACTTTTAGAATATTATGTGAAAATTTTACTAATTATCATAATTTTTTTGTTTTAGGTGAATGAACATCAAAAAATTTATAAGTGTATACCCCCCTTAAGTAGCTCGTAGTATATACTGGGTTTTTCGAAATATTTTCTATATTTTTTTAAAAATTTTCTTGTCTTGAGCGTTAGCTAATACCATGATAAGTACTGTCATCCAAATTAGGCTCATGTTTGTCCTTTTTCTGTAAAATTTCGGTGTGGTTAATCCGAGTCTTTGTGTCTGAAGTGAGCTATTTTTGTTTTTTTCATGTTTCCGTATTCTTTTCCCATTGGATAACCGGAGAACGACATTGTTTCGTCTTAGAGTTTCTATGATTTTTAAGAGCTTATTGTAATAACTGCCGGATTTACGGGTTCTTGGTTCGTTCAGAACGTAAGCGTAACCGACAAATTTTGCGTTCAGGGATTTTGATCTTTTATCGTATCTTTCGTTCGATTTCATTTTTGCTTTAATTTGGTTATGGCCAGCTTTCACACGCTTTCATCTAATCGCAAGATCAAATCGCGTAAATAAATTTTATAAGTTCTCAATTTTTCTTCTCTGGATATGTGCATAGGGAATCGTGCAAGTCGTCTAAATACTAACTCGAATGACGTGAATTTAGTCGCGGCATGTACGCTGGTATTGTACGTAAATGTGGCAAAATGGGCTAAATGATCCCAGTCATTGAATGACTCGGAATAGTTTCGGATGAAGTCGATTAGTGGTGCGTGGTTTCTTCCAAGTGATTCCTTTGTTTGTGGTTTGTAGCCAGAAGTTGTTAGTTGGTTGATTTTAATATATACAACATCGTCTGTATGATTTCAGAAAGAAAGCTGGTTCCTCGGTCGGATATGATTGCTCTGGGAGCTCCAAAACAGCATATCATGTGTTTAGCTAGTACATCTGCGATAGTAGTTGCTCTTAGATTTGGGATTGGTACGGTGATGAGGGATTTGGTTAGGTTGCATTGCATTGTCAGTAAATAACAGTTGTCTTGTGGCGTGGTTCTTAGTTTTCCTACAGTATCAATTGATACTTTGTCGAAAGAATCGATTGGTGTGTCGGGAATAATCATGGGTTTCTTGGTTTTTGAGCGTTCAATTTTCTTTTCTTGGCAGCTGGCGTAAGTTCATACGAAGTCTAGGATATCATTTCTCATGCTTGACCAATAGTATCTTTCGCAAATTGGTAAGTCTGGTTTATACTTTTAACTCCTCCGATCCAACTATCATATAGGCTGAAAATAATTTTTCGTCGTTCTGGTTTGTCGGGAAATTCAACTTGTTACATATAGTTACTTTTATTGGTGTGCGATCGAATGTGTTAAACAGTATCTCAGTTAAGAGACCTGGTTCTAAAAATGTCTAAGAGTTCTCCCCTTCTTGAAATTCAGAAGCTACTTAGGTTTTTCTTGAGTAAGACTGTTTTAAGGTTCTGTAAGGTGTTTTTCAATACATTGATATTGATGGGGTTGTTTGATTTTTCTTTTATTATTAACGAGAAAACGTTGTGGGTTTTGTAGGAGCTGGTGATAATTTTTTCTAGTTTTGGTCGTTTCTGTTTGAGGTGAAGCAGGTTTATAGGTAAGGAGTCGTGTGGTTGCAGTGGTTGGTTCGCAATCTTGTGGTAAGAAATGTACGAGATTATCTCGCTTGTAAGGCACGCTTGTATTTGCGAATCTGAGACACCTCATAAAGAGTATTCATACTCGTACAGGGTACGTGACCAACAAAAGCCCGCGAGCGGGAAGACAGACAACGCAGTGAACGAGTATGTTTTCAGCTATAAGCGAGTAGAGCATGGAAGGTTAGGCACACTTACTAGCGCTTTTATTATAACACTTTACGGAATGCCGTCAACATTAATTTTTTTTTAAATAAAAAACTTCCTCAACAGCTTGTGCATTAATGCGTTCACGCTCTCTACTATCATCCCAGGAAGAAATCGGCAGTCTTGCAAATTGTCTGTGGAGCTCCTCTGGTAAGAAGCCGTTCAACTCATCTTCATGTTTGGGAAATAGCACCATTATTGCTACCTTGAGTATCACAGTCTGCTGTGATAGAAAGATGTTTTCGTACTCTCCGTCATCTCATCCGTCTGTTTTCTAAGGGTATAAAAATCCTGCAGAAACTTCAAGTCTTTTGTACATATATACCGTTAGTAAAGAGCATCACACTTCCTGTAGAGCTGGGCTAGCTCTGAAGCAACCCAGGGCATCCTACCTTTCTCAGGCGTAAAAGTTTTAAGAAGAGCTTGAGATTTCAGTGCCGCTGATGGATAAACGCAGAGGCAGTTCAGAGCTCGCTCTATTTCGATATCCGCAGCACCAAATCGCGACCAATCAAAGCGAAAAAGTTATTTACACAGTAATGATTGTGATATGTTTCTGTAATCTCGGAATTAAAAAGATTTTGATGAGTGCGGTTGACTAGTATAAGAAATGTTTGCAGTAATTATGTTATGCTTGCTGTGAAAGGGCGCCGGAACGCTGCAACCATCAAGAATGATGTCATTGTCGTCAACTAATATAACGACGATCCACGTGCTAGACGTGGGCGCGAAATGTTCAAGGCCTGAAAGTTTGCAAACAGACTTAGAATCATCACTCTCTCTAAGAAGATCCGTATTCAGATCACCCATAAGAATCTTTATATAAATGGCTATTATCAAAGTATTTAAAAAATCTATATCTTTGGGAAAAGCTATTTTAGGTGGTCTATAAATGACAGTTGCAAAGATAGAAGGAGAATTGCCAGTTTGGGTACTACAGAAAATAAATTCAGGAATTGCTGGTTTAACTAGCTGTTCCGTGTTCGGTGTTGCAAGAATTTGTTTATTAATTTATCTAAAATTGCGTTGTCTTCGACCTTGACACTATTTCTACTGTGAGCATTTTATTTTCGTTATTCGTATTTTGCTTTTCGGTATTGTCTTTTGTTTCAATTATTTTCCTAATTTGTGCAGAATTACAAGGAGTTCAATATGTAGTCGCAGGCAGTGTATCGATCTTGTTCGATTGCTCATTAGATTCAGAGGAAATAATTTTTGTTACGTCAATAGCAGTGGAAAAAGCATGACGTGATGAGCTGTTCCTCCATCACTTAGCTTGGCTAGGAATCTGCCCTGCCTGCGACCACTTCCAACTTTAACCACCACCTAGTTTCTTGGTTTACTCCAGTCTTCTCCTTCTCCGTTGGAAGTTGTTCTCCAGTCTTCGACTTCAACTGTTGAGTCTCGTGAGTTTGTAGTCGGAGTGTAGTAACCTCGTCTACTCTCCTTTCTGTCCGTTTGCCAAACAAACTGGTCATTTGGGTTTCATCACACCCTCTTTACCACAGCTCCAACATCTTCTGGACTCTCTGTTTTGGCCAATCTCCTGGCCCTTTTTGCCAGCTTCGCTATTTTACCCTTTGGATTGACTATTTTGTTGGCCTTTCCCTTTATTTTGTAGGGTGTTTGATGTATCTCCACCACTTTGTTTGGGCTTTTGCGACTCACACACCGTCTTGATAATTGTATTTGACGATTCGGCTAGATAGTTCGTGAACGCTGTCACCAGGTCCTGCATCCTGCTGTTTGTCAGCCTTTCTGGCTGGGCCTGACTTTTCTGTGGTGGCAGCTCTGTTGTCGCCACATTAGCAGTTGGGGAAGCCTTTCCCTCCGGCGGACTGTATGCCACTTTAGGCATGACCACTTTGTTTCGAGAGAGTAGAGTTCTACCGTTTTTCTCCTTCTCTCTCTAGCGCATATTCGGCCTGTCAACACTGGTCTATTAAGTCGTCGATAGTGCCGCATTTTCCTTTGCGCGCCAACATTTTGATAGAAGATAACCAGTTCGTGTATGTCTTGTCTATTTCCACTCTCTAGGACAACCTAGGTCTTATATCCATACACGTCGCGTATCTGTTACTTGATTGGAATCCTCTTGTTGGAATCGATTTCTGATGTCATCCCTTAAGCGTTCCTCTTTTTTATATATATATAGCTGAATCTGCGCCGCATAGCATGAGAAAAATCAGCCCACGATCGCCAGTCTTCAATATAGCACACACACATAAGCCGAGCGCGGCTCATATACGTGCGCAGGTATGAGCTATGCCTGAGCATAACGCAAGCGGTGGGGAGAGTCGCGCGGTGGGGCGCGCTGTCACTTTCTCGCTTCGCGCTAGCTTATCTCTCGCATATGCCCCACCGCTCACGCTCCCCCACCGTTCCTAGACACCGCGCAAGGATATATATCAACCTGCGCTGCCTGACAAAAGACAGTTCGGCCAAGGCGCTCCTTGGTAACAGTTCGGCAGGACTATGCTTTACGCAGTCTAGAAGTGCTCCTTTGACTCGACCTAGCATACCCTCCGTATCCGAACTCGATCCCGTAACCTAAGAATCAAGGTGCCCCTCGATTCCTGGGCATATTCACGAGGCGCTCCTCGTGTATGCCACCCGAGGACAATGTAAGGCGCCCCTTACATCGATCCTACCGTGAAAGTCGTGGTGCCCCTCATATTCAGTCTTGCCCATACTCCGTCGTGCCCCTTAAGTTATTCATTTATTATCGAAACGCTTAACCGAAATTTGTAACCGCGTTTAATTTAGAAATTATGCGTGTGTCAATTTAATCCGAATGAGTATTTACATGAGGTAAATATCCGAATCCGTAATTACTTTCATTACATGACTTTTGTAAACTTAAATTCAGATCTTTCGTTATAATATATCTAATTATTATTTCATAAATACTCTTAATGATTTATTAACCCAATTCCGAAATACCGCATCCCTTAATCCTCGACACTAACCCTGGTAAACTCGAGAGCATCTAGCGAGGCTAGGATGCAACGTTTCACATATTCTGGCGACATCAACCGATGTTTATGTGCCGGGTTACTTCTTTCCTTTGCTACTTCATTCCTCTCGAGCCGCGCGTCGAGCCTCGTGCTTGAGATTGGTCCTTTCGTCTGTCTTGCTACTCGAAACAGCTATTCGAGTCTGGTAGTTAGAACGGTTATCGCATTTCCCTGCTTGATAAACATCTGTGTCAGACTCGCGTGCCTTTCGCCGGACATCTTTGCAATTTGTTCACTGCGGCAAGCAACATTGAAAATCTGTCCTTCTCTGACCATGTGTTCTTATGGAGCTTTT
This sequence comes from Megastigmus dorsalis, assembly GCA_900490025.1. Lineage (NCBI taxonomy): Eukaryota > Metazoa > Arthropoda > Insecta > Hymenoptera > Megastigmidae > Megastigmus > Megastigmus dorsalis. Next base: position 10,898 of record UELU01128709.1, read on the forward strand.
CAGTGCTGCCCTCATCAGACATTTGTTGTTGGTTGTGTAGACCAGCTGTCTGCACTTCTTGTATTTCTGTTGGGTCAGGGATATGTTCACTGACTCTACCCTCTTGATCTGACTCATTCACGATACTTTTTTCGTCTATTGATAGGGTGTGAAGCTACTATTCTCGTGGCTTTCGCCTTGGATGGAGATGGTACTGCGTTTTAAACACATATCCTCGATGTACGACCTTTTGGTCGTTTCAGAAGTTTTGGACGTCCGGCCCTGTGGGCTGTTTCTCGCTATCATTACGGTCCGCCATCTTCGCCTGACTGTGGACAATCGTGAAATAAAAGCGGCCCTAACAGCTGGCTACACCACTAGGCCCTCGTAGTGTAGTGTGCGAGAGACCAGAGCTTAAAATATATCTCGGAGTTCCTAACAGCACTCTACCGTTTGTAATTCAGCCACGCACTTAGTGCCTAATTCTCCAAATATACAAAAGAAACTTACCGAAAGCGATGGACAGAACGAAAAAAGGAAGTTTTTCCTTCTCCTTCTTTTCCTTTAAAAATTGTACAATTCTTCTCGAGAATTTGAAACTACAATTTCACTTTAAGAGATGATAGAAAAAAAATTAATTTTTAAAGGCAATTAGGCCTTGTCACGTGTGACATCAGGATCTCTGCGGTGGCATCGTCCATCGTCCCCGCTGGTTATCTGTTGAGCTTCGCGATGTTATCACAGCGCGAAGTCTCGCTAGCCATTGATAGATTCACCTTCAAGCCGCCAGGACCAGACGGCATTTCAGCGGAAATGTTCAAGCTGACGTCCCCCAGGATCCTATCCATGATCGCTGCTCTGTTAAATGTCTCGCTAAGCAGCACCACTTTTCCTAACCTTTGGAGGCGAGCCTTTCTCTCTCTGATGTCTGGCACCAGACCAATCAAACACTTCTCTTTGTTGTATTCATCAACGACCTTCCATCTGTTCTGAGTGTCGCACGGAAAATGATCTTCGACGACAACGCTCAAATCTACCACTCCTTTTATCCGGCTGATCTCCACGAGGGTATCGCGACCATTACTCGCGAAGCAGAGGCAGTGGCCGCCTGGGATGCCGCAAATGGCCTATCTTTGAACCTCGGAGAGACGAAGGTGATGCTCCTGGGCAGTGAGGCTTTCATCTCTCGCATAGACCTTAAGAGCATCCCCAAAGTCACTATTCTCTAGGTTCCAATTCCGTATGCCTCCCTTGTTAAGAATCTTGGAGTTTTGATTACCCCCACTCTCAACTGGGCACCGCACGTGAACCAAGTTCTACGTCGCATCCATTATTCTTTTCGTACCCAACCCTCAAATTCTACTAACATGCTCTTCCCACAAAAAAGAAACTAGTTGACAACTTAATCTTTTCGCATTTCGACTATGTGTGCACTGTCTATCACGATCTAGACAAACGCGCAGCACCAAGACCCAGCACGCACTTAATGCTTGATCTATTAGACGCCCTGAGTACATCATAGGCTCTCTGGTGTTCAACATTATGGCTTTCCGCAACTCAGCCTACTTCGCCTTAAATTTCATGCGTACGAATGTCGGCGTAAACGTGCGCTCCTCCATCCGCCTCCCTCTCAGACTTCTCTCTTTCAGCACGCCAAGGACTGAAGCTCAGCTGCAATCCTTCACCTTCACGGCATCAAATTTATTAAAGAGTCTGGGTTATTGAAATCGCCGCTTTAAGTCTCGTCCCTTTCAACAGCTGCTAGATCGCGACAGGGCCGACTGGGCCATGAGAGTGACGCTGGAGGGCATAAGGGAGTGATCAACCCGCCTTCAAAATCCAATTCACTAAAGGGAAGGAAGACCACCTTTTATCAGCGTTACCGGTGTCTGCAGAGCTTAGTCAAAAGACATACAATTATTTAAATTCATTTTTTATGAACTATTTAAATCATTTTTACATCTTTTTTTTTATTCAGTAAAAGTTAGATATTATCTCAAATGAGCATTTTTATTTTTTTTTTTAGATTTTTATTATAATTATTACATTTTGTATCACTTTTTTATCATTATTATTATTATTTGCATTATTAGCATTATTATTATTATTATTATTTTCATTATTATAGAGACGGTCCTACGCCAGAAGAAGCAGGATATGGACGGCATGCAATACCGCAGCCGTTCTTGAAAGAGGGTTCCTCTTGGGAGGAACCAGACACGGTGGCCCCAGACTGGTAGGCGCAGAATAACCGCGAGAAGATGTGGCACCCCCCCCCCTCCGAAGTAATGCCTCACGGCGGTGCCGGAGAGGAGGGAAAACAATTGCAACGTGTTTTCATGGCGGAGGAATTTTAGTGGGTATGCCTGATCATTTAAACAGGAGAGTCCCACACAGGGGGGGAGACACATGTCTCCCTATCGAATATAAAGAGTTCCCCTTCGCCCCGGTAAAAAAAATATTTTCATTATTATCATTAGTATTACTTTTAAAATTTATTTATACTATTACCATCGATACGTCGACCTGTCAATGCACGTCAGTACACGGAATGTACATGTGCTTTTCAGATCTATCTCTATAAACTATATTCTATTCTATTCCCCTTCTCTCTCTCTCTCGTTCTCTCTCTCGCGGGCGATTCCGATAGCACCCCGACAGGTGCTACCCTCTTACGCGCCTGACTATTAGTGTAATTAGCCATCCAGGCGCGACGCAGGCTCGTGAAGACAAGCGAAATTTAAATATTTAAATATTTTAGTATGTTATTTTTCGTTATTTTTACGTTACTTTTACAATATTTTATATTATTTGAATGGTAACACATATAACATAAAATAACTTAAAAATTACGTGCAATGGCATAAATATAACTTAAATATAACGAAAAATAACGTAAGAATGTCCTAAAATAAGGTAAAATAACATAACGTGTAATAACGTAAAGTTACATCCAAGATTCTGACAACTACTTATAAATAACATAATCTGTTGATTATTTTTCTGTATTTTACATTCATTTTACGATATCTTATGTTATTTTACTTGATTTTAAGTTATTTGAACGCTATTTTGCTTTATTATAACTGTATTTAATGTATAATGAGCTTTAATGTGCTAAAGTGAAATAATGCATGAGTAAAGTTTATGCATTTTTCTTATACACTCTAAATTAAAAATATGAAACGATTTAAGGCACTTAGCACCAGCTACATAATTATTTAATATGCGATATCTTACTGTTGTTGGATTTGGATGAGAACAAAGTGGCAAAAACGATATCATTTCCTGATAAGCAAACTCATCCTTTTCTGTACATTGTATGATACCATCAAGTACCAATGCTTTTCCATGACATTTCCTGAAAAAATAGAAAAATAATTGATAGCTATTATTAGTTATTATGTTTATTAAGTAGTTGCAGACTGTAGTGGTATTACACTATTAAAAAAAGTAGTATCAATATGATAAATTAGATAATCATAAAGGATTTCCAGAAATCCGAGTTAAGTAATAATTAAAAACGAAATCGGTAAATAGTAATACGATTGTATATTTGTTAACTAAAAAATCTGATATCATTAATATGAAATAATTAATTTAATAATTTTTTATACGACTTCTAAAATATTTTATCATTGACGAGTAGAAAGCCTTCACACGGAATCTAGAACGTAGATTAGGTGAGAGAGCTCAAATGCATAACTACCAATCAGGACTAGTGCTAGCTAAAGCATCCCACACGCATCCCAAATCCACTGCTCAAATTACTCAAACTTGAATGTCTAACATAATTTAGGATACAAAATTACATACGGCATTTCCAAAACATTGGTCATATTAAGTAGTACACTACTTTAGGTAAGCAATAGTGCTTCGCTACTCATTTACGATAAAAGAATCAGAGAACATGTTCAATGAAAATTTTGGGTGCAAAGCTACCTGGACATGCTGTACGACTGAAGTAAATTACGGTATACACTAAGCGTTTGATACAATATTATAAATGCAAGGAATAGTGCGGATGACTCAATAAGAAGCCGAAGCCATAGATTCTTTTAATCGTAAAATAATTGGCAAACGAAAACCTTTAGAGCTGTAAGATTTAAATTGACTGACAACTTCTGCCATTAGTGGCCCAAGCTTTAGAAAATGCAGATACGACATTTATATCAGATTCCAGGGGAGACTTGGGCACGAAATCTCCAAGATATAAGAAACAAGATGAAACATGAACGCCCGACAAGGACAAGCAAAAGACCAATACGGTATAAAACGTCGACCCTGGTGCTCGATTCCGGCGACACCAAATATGATATGCTAGTGCTCAAAAATATACCGCACGCACACCAGTGTTATACACAATCATTTATCCTTTTACCCGTTGCCAGGCTAATGAATATTTCGATTCGTGCGCACACGTTTGGAATATATTTTATAGTCTATATAGGGCCTACTCCATATGGATTCAACAAACAGAAAAAATCGACCTCTTCTGGATGTTAATCTTTTTTTAATTTCATAAGACCCGTGTTTTTCCATTTTTACGAAAAAAAATTTCGGAGCTCTGTGGCGCCATTTCCAAATTTACATCGTAACAACTTTATTCCATAAATGAAAACGCATCTGCTTTTCATCTTTTCGTCGTTTTGGCCCAACTCTTAACTTTTTTTTTTTGAAAATGTACAGAATTTTATCAGTTGTAACATGTTTTTTTTTAAATTTAAATTGCTCGGAAACTTTCTAAGTTAAATGGGAAAAACAGGAAAAACTCGTTTTTTTCAAAATCAATTTTCTCAAAAATCCCACCTTCAATTTTCACCAAATTTGAATAAGTTTTTCAAGGCAAAATAAGCTATTTTTTTAGTCAAGTGGCAATATGCCTTCACGTAAAGACAATCACTATTCCTACACGTTTAAGCCTCATGTGCGTTGCGTATAAGCTGACTATTGTGACTGTTATTTATCAAGTTTTTTTAAAATGGGATTGTTAGTTTCATATCGATATTATGGCACAAAAAAGAATAAGTTTTCTATTCTGAAGAGCTCAACATATTAGAATTTCTCGTGTCACCGCGCACCTATTTTTCCCATGTTACTTAAATGGGAATTTTTCATTTTTTAGAATTTTTTTTTTTTTGATTGATAATTACTAAAATATAAGTCACTTACCATTGTATATCGTTCCATTATATTCTATTTACAAGTAGATTTTTTTTTTTATTCGGCTAGTACAGCACATTTTAAATCTGTTAAGTACTTAAAAATAGCATTCTTTTCTAAATTATCGATTATATTAACTTTTCACCTATTTTTACCACTAAGTATATTATTATAATATTTTACGAAGATGCGACCCTACTGGAAATTCCCACATGTTTTCCCACATTCGGTCCTACATGCGATCCCACATGGGGTCCTATGTGAGATTTTGACCCGGGATCTCATATAGGATCGCATATGGGAACTCCATATAGGAACGTAAGTAAAATCGCTTAAATATTGTTTATTTATAAATAAATCGACTGTTTTTGTTATAAAAGATGACTAGAATTAATTAGAATAAAAAAATAATTGATGAAACAAAAATTAAAAAAACTTGACCCTGCCTCTTGTCTTACCCCATCAACCACAATGACTTATGACACAACGACATAATTCTGATCAGAACTGATTCTGATATACGTGAACTGCACATAAACAGTTGAACATGAAAAATAATTCTGCAAGTAATATAAGCAAAAACAGTATTAACGATAAATTCACGCTCGGATTACTATATACAGAATGTATTGGTGGAAACTATTTCTATTTATAGGTTCCGAGTATAAAGACATAATAATAGCGTCTGTACAAATGATAGATTTAAATATTCATGTTATAGAATTCTTTTCAAAATACCACATTATCGTTAAATAATGGTGCGAGCAGAAATCAATTCAGTCTATCCCTCCTTCATATTTATTTCAGAATCGGTTTAAGTTTCAGCAAAACGTACAAAATTATTAGGTTTCCTAAAGGAAAATTGACTTTCTGTTATCCATCGATAGCTATCAGTAGGGTTGAAGTTAGAGTAAATCGGAAATAATTTTGGACGTACTAAAGGAGAATTTACTTTTTTTTTTCTATCAATAAACATACTTTTGAAAACTGAATATTTGGAGGTTGAATTCGTGTCTCCCATTTATCTCGGAATCGATTAAAGCTAGAGCAAAACGGACAAAAATATTCTGTTTCTCGCAGAAGAATTAAATTTTCGTTATCGAGCAATATACATACTTATTAGAACTATATTTTTGGTGTTAGAATTCTTTTTTCATTTATATCTCAAGAATTTCTTTAGCAAAAAGGACCAATTTTTTTGGTACTCCTAGGAGAAATCGACTTTTCGATATTTATGAGTAAACTTCTTAAGAATTGCATTTTTCAGGTTAGAATGGTTTTTGCGCATTTATTTCGGAATCGGTTGAAGCTAGAGCAAATTGGAAAAAGAATTCCAGCTTACTAAAGGAGAATTGACTTTTCCTTACCTGTCGGTAAAATACTTTGAGTATAGAATTCCTTTTTCGCTTATATCTCGAGAACTGCTTTACCAAAAAAGACCAATTTTTTATAATTCCTAGGAGAAAATCAGTTTTCGATATCTATAAATATATTAAATAATTAAATTTATTAAGAATAGCATTTTTTGCGATTAGAATTCGCAAATTTTCGTGGTTCTGATCAAATGAATTATCTTTTCATTATCTCTAGATAGGTATATTTTTTAAAACTCTATTATTTGGGTTAAAATTCCTTTTTCACTTTTATTATCTCAATTTTTATAAATAGTGGCATAAACCCTTTACTCCTACAATTGAAAACGTCTGAGTAAATGTTTTAGTTATAAAGAGTCAAAATTTCTCAAGTGGGCCACTAAAAATCGACTATTCAAATTTCATATATGTAATGGTCGATTCTTAAAGATTTATATGTGCAGATTAGCGTCCTAAAATATTTTTGTAAAATTTTAATTTTGTAAAAAGTTATTAACAAATGAATTTTTTACCTACTTTTTTTTGTAATTGCTATATTTCCGAAACTATTTAATGAAACTTGATGAAATTTTTATTGTAGATTCAAAATTGATGGTAGAATTGAATGAAGGATTATTTAAATGAAAAAAATTTAATTTGTTAATAAATAATTGATTTTACAATATCAATTGGCAATTTAACCAACTTCTCCTCGTTTTAAACAATTTTTTTTTTCATATATTTACTCTCTAATGTATATATTAAACATCCGCACAAAAAAATTTTAGTGCACTCTACCCGAAAAAAAGTTATGAACGTTTAAACAATCGCGTAAGGTCGCGCCCAAACGTGCGACTGCGGCCGCGGCGGCGTGCGGCGCCGATAAACCGCGTGTCCGTAGCTACGTTATAAGCTTACGGTTTTAACTAAATATATAAAAAAATGTAGACAATTATTAAATAAATATTTATGCTAATTA
>UELU01128718.1:0-10485 GCA_900490025.1 Megastigmus dorsalis
GTCAAGCATCTGCACTACTAGGTAGTTCGGATATTTCAATTTCTATAAACTTCGTAAAAGAGAACATCTTGGTTTATACATTTCTCGTAAAATCTGAGTTAAATTTTCAAAATATGCAGCAGAATCCTTTATAACGAAGTTAATTTTAAATTAATTAATTATTTTTCCACTTTTGAAAAAATAATTATGTCGGTTCGTACTCTATTTATAATTGCATGGTTCTCGAGAAAAAATAATAATGCAATGCTATTAATATTCATCTAACGCCATCTATTATCCTCCATGTCAATTGGCGATATCAACAAAATGTCAAAACTCCGTATCGTCGGTATTCTCCGTAACCTTAAAAACACTTTTTCCGAGATCATCGGAGACCGGAGTGAAGTTGCCGCACTCGGCTCGCCGCTCGGTAACGTGACGACGACGAACCGAACTGGAACAATCATTTAAGACCCGTAATTTCGGCAACGACGATGAATAATCAATATTTCTAATATTTATTACGAACCGATAAAATGATTATCGCTAACCAGACACAACTATTTCGACTTATTTTTATCCCGTCTACAAGAATATGGCAGAAATATTTAAAAAAAACATTTATTTCGAAAAATAATTTTTTTATTTTTTGAACCAAAAATTTTATATTAATTCTGGCTATAGCATTGAATTCTTATCGCAACTTAACATCGAATGAGACCTGTAGCACATTTATTCTTCTATCCAGTTACGAATAAACCTAAGTCAAAAGTGGTGCGTGCTAAGTGTGTCACGCGGTATACCTTTGTAGTATGGACCGTTGGTTCTGTTATATGGATCAAATAGAAAGTTGTTAAATTAGAAGCTTGATGCGAACAATGGTAACCGATGATTGCGGACACGGTGAAGAAATTGATGAATACTAGGTTCATTGATAGAATAACATAATTTCTCATCTGTAACAGGTAATTTAGAATATTATTACATTCTATGTTTTTTTTACGAGAGGTTTAAAACTTGATAAACATGTTGCTGTGCATTTTCGGCTCCTCTCTTTTTTTTTGCTGTAAGCAAGCGGATGTATCATATGCGTGAGTAGTAAGGTCGTGTTTATGAAATGGCGCTCCTCCTTTTTTTATTTGCGTGATATACCGCTAAATGCGTGTAGTGTAAACGATGTAAGCGTGCTGTGAGCGTTAGTTTTGCTCTATGTGTGATTTGCATAAACGATTAATGTACACTATTCAGCGTTCAGCAGAATTTTTACGTTTCCATTATTAAATACGTCTAATACTAAATACGGCCCTGTATATTAGTTAACGACTTTGTGTGGTTTTGCTTCCTTTTGTAATCATACATACTCCCCTAATTGTCGTGTAATGGGATTAAACCTTCTGTCATAATAGTCTTTGGATTTTATTTTCGCCCTTAACAGATTTTCTCAAGCTATATTCTGTAGAGAGTTTAGGCGCGTGGCCAGTTCCTTTAAGTACCCCCGTAGGTCAGCATAAATCTTCCCCATGCAAAGGGTCACTGATCGGTGTTCTAGCTAGCATTCCAAATACTAACTCAAAAGGCGTGTGCCAAGTGGACTCACTCACACTTGTGTTAAAGTTAAAAGTTGCCAGTTCAAAATAGTCGTTCCAGTCTACCTTATTGACTTGCACAAAAAATTTCAAGAATTCCATTAGACTTGAATGTGATCGTTGCAAGAACCTGTTCGTTTGAGCGTGAAAAGCAGTGGTATTTATTCGTTGAATTCTAAATTGCTTAACTATTCGTCTCATTAATTTACTCATAAATTAGTGCATTGATCTGTTAAAATTATTCGAGATGCTCCGAAAACACTTATGATCTTTTTAATTTGTCTATTTGCAACGTTTACAGCAGTAGTTGTTATTAATGGTTCTGCCATCACGAAGTTTGTTAATTGGTCCTGAAATGTTAAGATGTATTCATTTCCTTTTGTTGTTTTGGGTAACGGTCCCACTATATCCATACTAATACGATCTATTGCATGTGATCCAGTGTTAGTTATTATCATTGGAGTGCGTAGCTTGACTCTCACTAATTTTTTTATTGGCAATCCAGCATTTCCTAATGAAGTCTTGCACTTTATCTTTCAGTTTTTTCCAGTTTTAATAATGTTTAATCATTTATATGTTTTTGTCACTCCACGATACCCTCTTACTGCAGAGCAATGGGTTTCTCTTATTATTATATCTCTCTCGCTTCTACCGCTGGATATCGAATTAAACCCAGGCATATTATTAATTTTGTTTCTATTAAGGACTTCCTTCCATTTCATATTTTCTATAGTATCAGTTTTGGCTATGCTTATTGATTGGATGTTTAGTGTTTTCAAATGTTCTTTTAAATTGTTGCTCAGCTGTCTAGATTTTTATTAATTAGTGATAGCCCGATAAGTGATTCTGTTCGGAGTGGCTAAGCTGTGTGTATTTATGAATTGATTTTTGTAATTATTGGAACTCCAACTTCTAGGTCTCTATATCGTGGTAACTTATTTTGCAATTTTAATTGCATTCCTCCGTCATCGCATGGCTCTCCAGTCGTCGTGATAAAGTACAAGTAATTGTCTTTAGGCATAAATAATTTTTCCCTTGTTACTATTGGAGTTGTAGTGAGAGCGTTTTCGTTTTTTTTCCGTTTCCACGTGTGGAGCCGGCTTGTTTAGCGTTTCTTCTTTTTGACACGTTTTCTCTCGGGAAAGTTTAGGAATCGCAGAGCGAACTTTCTTCGTCTCTAGTTTTTTCGTGGGGAATAGCCTCACCGAAAATTTCTCCTTCATTCCTATTTTTATCTTTTTGCTGGTCGTCACTTTTTTGTACTTCTGCATCTGCCTCTTGAATGCTTTCCAGTACTTCCACGTGGACCTACGTCAGGTTAGTGGACTCCTTCTCGACGAGTTAGGGTAGTTTATGATTTTCTCCTTTACCGTTGCGTTGGTGCTTACGAGGCAGGAACGCTTTTATTGCTTCTTTATATCTGCTGCTTGCTTGGCGTCCCGATCGCCTTCGCGTAGTTATACCTTCGCCTTGTTCATGACTTGCCGTATCCCTGTTTTCAATTGACGTCTCGTCTTTTTCACTTACGCCTGCCAGTTTCGTGATCGCTAATACCCTGTCGACTGGGTTTCTAGACTGAGTGTCTGCCACATTTAAACGTCCCGGTCTGTATATGATTTCGAAATCGTATTCTGCTAGCAGCAGTCGTCAACGCATTGCGCGCGAGTTCGGATCCTTATGTGTTTGTAATCAAACAAGCGGCTTATGATCGGTAATCAGATAGAATCGCCTTCCGAAAAGATATGGTCTGAAATGTTTAATACAGTAAACTAATACCAGTCCTTCTTTATTGAATGTATCCCAGTGTTTTTCCACATCTGTTAACACTCTTGAAACGTATGCCACTGACTGGTTACTTCCGATTTTTCCTTGTGAAAGAATTCCTCCGACAGCATATCCCGGTGCGTCGGTCGTTAAATTGAAACTTTGTTCAAAATTTTGAAAAATTAATATTGGTTCCTCGTACAATTTATTGCGTAGTGTATTAAAGGCCTCTTGTGTTTTGTCTGTCCATACGAATTCTACGTCTTATTTTAATAAATCTGTCAATGGCATGTCAATTTTAAAAAATTGATGAATGTATCTTCTATAATACCCAACTAATCCTAAAAATTGCTTAATATTTTTTTGATTTTTAGCTCTCGGATAATACTCTATAGTGTTGCGTCTTGCTGAACTAACTAGAAGACGCAACGCCATCTTTCTTATCTCAACTAAGGCAACTACAGCTAACAAGGAAGGTCACTGCTGTACCAACTGCCACGAACTCAACCTCACCAAAGGATAAGTCTCGAAGCAACTTCTGCTTACCTCCAGCTTCAGCCAAGACAAAGAAAGGCATATTTCTTTGATCTGCAATGCATCCACTAGCGCAAGCTCAGGCACCAAATTTATAGCTAAGCGCTGTACGTGACTCGGCTAGCAAATGAATTTACGCAAGTTCTAGTACAAAAGAAAATGCGCCGACACCAGATCTCATTTGCACTTCTGATCAACACAGAAATATACTGTTCGTATATGGTCCTAACCCTAGGCTGAATAAGTAAGAATGCCGAAAATCAAACACAGCTTCATACCTTCACGTACCGGGATCCTCTATCCAAAATCTACCCTCTCCTTTCCCGTAAGTTCCAAATTCATATTTCTTTCCGCAATGAATCGCACCTAGATAACTATAAAAGGAGAGACGCAACTGAGATTGCCCTCTCTTGGTTCCCATTTTTCGGAAGTAACACATCGTCTTCACGCTACTCGCTGTAAAAATTGTAAAACGTGGTTAAGACATATTATATACTTTAACTTTGTATCAAGCGCGATTTGTCGTAACTAACACATTTAATTCATTGTAACAAGTATTGCAAACCAAGTTTGAAGTAGTAAATGAAGTAGTTATTATACTTATTTGCAAATATAAAATCATTGTTACTTTACTAGAAACATTCAAACCCGTTCCTGACTTATAAATTTATCTCATTCAATTATCCGCGCGCTTCGCTCCCTGCAAGCCACACCCACAAAGTAGAAGGAGGATCTACAGCGCCACCGAGAAGTCGCCAGAGGACATCGCATTTAATCTTTTCTTTCGATTCAAATCAAAGTAAGCTATGCGCCCTGCACATTATTATTTTCGAAATAGCTTTTTACAAATCTACGTCTTTTATTATTGTCGCCCATCCGTGCGCTAGATCCAAACTGGGGAAATTCTTCGTTTTCAAGTCAATTACCATCACTGACGAGTCATTTAGTTGTGTGCAACTCAAGTTCATTTCCTTTTTCGTTACGCTCCCTAGACGTAACAACAGCTTCCAATTTGCGCGGATCTGGGTTCATTCCTTGCGCACTTATTAAATGATCTAAATTGAAAATAAATTTTCTAATCGTTTAATGTGTTCTGATCATCGATGATTGTATCATCGATGAAGCAGAAAAGTTCTTTATTTAGTAAACCTGCAAGTGCTATTGAAAGGGCACGAGAAACTCCCTCTATTAAAATGATATAAACCTCCATTGGTTACAAATGCGGTTTTATATCTGTCTCTCTCATCGATTTCCAATTAATGATATCCTGCAGCCAAATCAAAAACTGAAAAATATTTTGATGCTCCTAATTGATCCAAAGTATCTTTAATATTGGGTAAAGGAAATTGATCATCTAAAGTTTTTGCATTTAATTTTCTATAGTCGATTACCATCCGATATTTTCCTTTTTAGGTACGAGAAAGCATGGGCTTGAGTGAGATGATGTTGAAGGTTCAATTATTCCCTTTTCTACTAATTTGTTTACCTGCTTTTAAATTTCCTCTTTATGTACCGGACGTAGACGATGCTGTTTCGCTTTTATCGGGACATCATCGATGGTCGGTATTGTAAGCTTGAGAATTGGGTAGCTGTAATTTTCTCGCCCGGAATATAAAAATGTCGCTAAAATTTGGTATTAGTTTTTCTATTTCGACCTTTTCTTTGAGCAATAAATGATCTAAACGCAGTCAATTTTTTACTTCTTCCCCCGTTATCGCTTGAACATTTTTTAATGCACAGCATTTTCTTTTTTCCTTTCTCGAATTTTGCATCTTTAATTTTTAATAATTTTTTAACTCTTGTTCTTCCCAAATTCTTTCGATTTCATTTTACTCGCTTCCTTAGAAAAAGAACCTAGATCACTGTAGAGTTTTAGCGTACTTACCACTTGACATACTTCTCCTGCTAAGCATGTACATGATTAGTTTTTAAAAATTTTTGGCACGATATTATGAATTAATATTTCCACGTCTTTTGCGTTTTCGTATAATTCTCGGCTATTTTTTATTCCTTCATAGCAAAGCTCCTGCAATATGCATATTTTCAGCTTGTGCGTTCTTATTTATTTTTAGTTTTGATTTAATTTGTTGTATTAAATTTTACACTATCACTTTCCTCCCCCCTCTCCCCTGTTTTGGAGAGAATTTCTGGAGTGGAACTTGATGCTTTATTAACTTTATGGCAAGGATTCGTATAATTTTACGAGTTTTTTATCGAGTCTACCTTATCAGTAGCATTTATACAATTTATTTTTGATTTCGTGAGTATCCGTACATTTTTTTGTGATTTTCATTTATAACGCTCGCTTTTAGATTTCTGAGTTTGTATAGGATTTTCGTCTAATTCTTGTTTATTACTTTTATCTTTATTTTTCAGAGTGTAGTAGAATTTTTTTTTAATTCTTGCTCATTAAATTCATATTTATTTCCGGAGTGTGCGTAGAATTTTCTCTTAATTCTTGCTTATTACTTTCATTATTATCTTTCAGAGTGTTCGTCGAATAATTTTTTAATTATTGTTAATTAATTTCATTTTTTATCTTTCAGAGTGAGATAGAATTTTTTTTTAATTCTTGCTTATTAATTTCATTTTTATTCGAGTAAGACTTTGTTGTCGATTTAAAATTAGAATTTGAATTTGAGTTTAAATTAGTTCCCGCATTTACACTTAAATTACAATTCGAATTTGTATTCGGACTAGTATTAGAATACCAATTCGTAAAGCAACGAGTAATTAACACAGGATTGTGACTCGATTTAGAGTTCAAAGAATTTGACTTTGATTTAGGACTTAGATTCGTCCCGGAATTTGATTTTGTGTAAGTTTTAGAGTTTGGCTCCGTAACCCAATTCACTTCTGAATTTAATTTCGTTTTGCTTTCTGAATCTATTTCAGAATTCGATTTTGACTGTTTTTGAAAATCTATGTTAGATTTTGTTTACTACGAGATTATTGGCGATTTAATGTTTTTACTTAGATGAACAATTCTTTTGATGATGATGGCTGCGCTTGTTCATTTTTTGGATGTGTTCTATAGCTGGTCTCCCCTCTTACGCGCTGTAGACAGGGATTTTCTCCGTTTCCCGCTTGTTTATCTCGGATTTGATTATTAAATTTTCGTTTCCTACACTCTTCTAGTATGTGTCCCTCCTTTTTACAATACTTGCATATTACCGGTTCGAATTTTTGTTTTTTGTTTCTGGAAAACGTAGCATTGTCCCGGCGCGGGCGCTCCGTAGCCTGATCATTGAGTTCGCCGTTGCGCGTCTCTGGGTCTGCCCATGCGCCTCTATATGACCTTTTCTCGTTCGAGTTGCTAGTATATTGCGCGATTTTCCAGCACTTGAGTGCTGTATATCCCGGTTTTGTACATATTTGACACACTTCTTTCTGTGTATCTTCTATAAAATGGACTTTAGCAACTTGTTGCGGATTTTTATTTTCTTTTATAATTTTTATTGTGTCGTTTAGCTCATCTGGTCCATAGCATGCAAAATCTCTTTCGATTTCGATTGCGTCTGCTGTTGTATCATCTAAAGTGTGTACTGTACCTAAACGCGCTTTAGTTCCCAGTGTAAGCCTCTTAAAAAAAATTTACGAAATCTTCTTCTAATTGTCTGTAGAAGTTTCTTAGGTTTCTTCCCTCTATTCGCGGCTTCTGAAATTTCCTGTCCTATGGTCTTTACTCTATTTGAAAAAACTACTACGCTTTCGTCCCTTTTTTGTTTAATTTTCGATAAGTCTCCGTGTAATTCATGTAATGTTTTTGATGATCCGAAAATGCTATTAAAAAATTTTCCTATATTTTCTATTATATATACAGTTACGTTTAGGGAGCGTAACGAAGAAAAAATTGGATATGACTGAACAGTTCGTCTGTGACGGTAATTGACTTGTAAAATAAGAGTTTCCCAGTTCGCGTCTATAGGATATAGCACACGGATGGGCGGCAATAATTTAAATAGCGTGGATTTGCAGAGTCCTTTTATGAATTAATAATTCGTAGCTCGCAGTGCTTACCGTGATTGCGAGTAAAGAGAGCGTCGAGCTTAAAGTTAGCTGAATGGCTCGCGTATGGCGGAGTTAAGAGCGGATTTGAATGTATTTCGGAATAAATGATTTTATACTTGTAAGCTACAGGTTCTAGTTTATTTACTACTACTCAATTTATGACAACCAGTTATACAATACTTGTTATAATAAGTATAAAATATCAAAGACATAGTTACTTGCGCTTGTACATCAGAGATCGAGATAGACCTATAAGTTTTATAATACGATCGAGGATTTTTTCTAAATACTAATTACTTTGACTGTTACCTACCTGTATAAATAAGAATTGTAATTGTTAGGCATTACAAGTAATGATAAAACTATAAGCATGCCAAGTAATTTAAATTGTTATTTTTAAAGGTATAGGTCAATTTAGATAATATAAAAAATGTCAAGAATTGACTATTTACATTATCAAAAAGAGATTACATAGATACAGTGACTAAAGAGATTTTATTTTTTGCTGGGGAAGAAACATCATACTTGCCACAAGTTTTACCTTTTTAAAGGTATATGCAATACAACAATATACCTTTGCGCGTCCGTCATCCTTATAGCCACAAGTTTTACCTTTTTAAAGGTATATACAATACAACAATATACTGTAGCGAGCGTCTCAGTTCTCAACGGTCAACCGCGAAGGACAGCACGTTTCGCGACCCTCCGTGTTTTCCCTTTGTGTAATCAAAAAGTTGCGCGAATCACGTACTACGCAATTTAGTGTAGATTCTTAATCTGCATTCTATCATAGGTAAGAAAGTCGCACTAATAACGTACTACGCTCCCTACGTATTTGAGAAGGTTTTCGTCTTCCCGTGCGGGCGGCCATTACGCTATCGACGTTACCGCGCAGTGACCACGTGTAACCTCGTTCGTATTCGGTCTATTAGAGAGAACTTTAATAGTATATACGTGCACGATAGCCTGTATGTGTACTATCGAACACTATAGTTTAGGCGTGCTATCGTACTCGATAGCCGGTGGGCGTACTATCGAACACGATAGTGTAGACGTGCTATCGTACACGATAGCTTGTAAGAACGTTATATGATGGTGCAAACCTGTGTAGCCTCTACGGCTTTTATCGTCTTATAGTAACATATAGAGTTTCCTTTCGGCTTATTGTATTTTGCGTGCTGCGTGCGTATTCCCTTCGCGACGCGTACGCGTACAGCCTCAATGGCAAATTGTTTCATATATTAACCTACATTATATTATAAATTCTCTCTTTCCTTTGTTCTCTGTAAAATTCCACTTATTGCAATAAATCTGGGTTTTTTATGCCGAAAGGCTTTTTCCCATAGGTGTTCTTCATTTTAGAATCAACCTTCCAACAAGTAAATAAATTTAGTAACTAAATAACTATTAAAATAAACGCGTTCTAATCGGTTTAAAAAACAAATAAAATTAAATAACATAAACAACTACACATACCATCTAAGGTATGGTGGTATATCGTCCACGACGAAACATTTGGTGCCTCCTGTGAGGTCTTAACTCAAAAATTCTCAACATCTCGGAAAGGGCGCGACAACGAAGGTCGCCGCCATTGCAACCGTCATCAGCTTGCCGTCGCTTCCGACACGGGACACCTCAGCACCCAACGATCTGTGGCTTCGAGGGATTTGGGTTGGAGATAAGTTTCCTTATAACAATTAATATTCAGTTATTGTTTTTTCTTTCTTTTTTTTTTCTACATCTCTAGCTATCTCTCTCTATATATATATATCCATTCCATTGTTCTTTGGATGAAATCCCAACGACATAATATGTTAACAAATCCGAGAATTACAATTCTCTGAATTCGCACGAACAAGTGCGGACTTTCCCCCCGAAACAGCTTCGAGCGCTTTTCGGGCGCAGAGCCTTTGGTCCGTAGCTCAAAGAGAGTGTCAGCGGCACCTCAACGCAATCGCCGCTGTCTCAGTCCGCTGCAACAGTAGGTTGTGTTCTTGATGCAAAATTTCATTAAATTCATTTTTTATTAGATTCATTTTTTATTAAATTTAGTATTCATGATTTTGCATCAAGTTAAATTCAATTCATTTTGTGCTTCTTTGTGAAGTTTAATATTTGATTGTTTATTAATTAATATACTCGTCTGTGTCCCTTCAAAGACCTTAAATTATTTCTTTTAGTTTATTTTTAAAAAACATTTATTTCTTTCCGGTTTGGTTAACTAAAATCAGATTAGTTATCGCGTTAAGATGGCGCTGATCTCAGTGCAGCTAAGGCGCATAGCGCACATCGAAACAAAATTACGAGCATTGGGAGGACAATGTGACGGTTTGAAAATTTATCTAGCGTCTTCTGACTTTGACCCTATTAAGGTAGCTCTATGGGTACTCTCTAGTCTACTGAGAGATGAAACGAAAAATTGTTTTAAATACTTTATAAGCGTGTTTAAAGTGTTTCGAAAATTTTTTCTTCAGTTTTCATTTAGGTTTAATACCCTATTCTTTGTTATTTTATTAAAATAAAACATTATTGCAAACAATTCTCTGTTTATTTGACTTCGGTTTCATCCTGACATGAAAATGTGGCAACACTGGACACCGAGTATCCTTTC
>UELU01128720.1:0-15397 GCA_900490025.1 Megastigmus dorsalis
CTAGAGGACTGGATTGATAGGAGACACGGGAAAGTTAATTACTACCTCACACAATTTCTCACCGGATATGGATGCTTTCGAGCTTACCTGTACCGGTTTAAGCTAGAAGACACTCCAAGCTGCCCAGTATGTTTAGATGCAAACGAAGATGCAGAGCACGTCTTCTGTAACTGCTCGCGATACTAACAGGAGCGAGAAGAACTCGAGAGTTATCTCCAGATCAGAGTGACTCCCCAATCCATTATGACGACGATGCTTACTTCAGAGGACGGATGGTGCACTGTCAGTAATTATGCTGCGAGCATACTCAAAAAGGTCAGGAAAGACGAGGAAGGAAGAAGACGAGAGATGCAGCACGAAGCTGACGACCGGACGATGCGGTAAGAAGTATACGAAAGAAGTAAAAGTACAGGAAGGGTTGCAAGATGCAAGAAATGACTACCTCATTCAACAAGAGTAGGCAGAAGCTATACGCTCCCACGCGAAGGATTGCTTTGCTGCTGTACCGCGGGGATTCTGAGCTAAGAAGATAAGAGGTGGGAGTTTTAGTGGGTATACCTGGCGCGGGCCTGTGCCAGGGGAGTCCCACACGAGGGGAGCTTCGTACGGCTCCTATCAATGCATTAAACATTTCTCCAACTCTTCAGAAAAAAAACGCACACACACACATATATATATGTGTTACAGCATATACATGATATAACATTTATCATAATGATTTCATAAAATTTTTACCAAGTAAGTCATCACCATTATCCTCGTTCCCATTTGCAATTCTCTCGGAGCTATCAGCTGCAGAGGTTGCTTGCGAGTGTTCGCCACTCGTAGCTTCTATACCGTTGGCTGTTCCAGTACTTGTGGGCCTGTTGTCGTTTTCCTCTTGTTGTACAACTCTACCACTCAAATCTGAGGACCTAGACTGAGATGAATTTTCCCATCTCCGATGAATATGTTGTCTCCGAATGCGAAGCAATCGTCGTGTGTTGGAATTCGCTACAATTCAACCATTTTTATATATTAGGACAACACAGTGTTTATTCATGTACATAAAATAATATATAATTATTCAACTGTACAATGACAACAGACCTAGTGGTTGGACAATACTATAATGATTTACCAACTCTAGTGTCTGGATGCATTTGGCTAATCACTATCGAGGAAAACATTCAAATATTGGAGTGTGTAATTGTTAGTACGCAGTCTTATGTGTCCAACCCCTAAGTCTTTTGCCTTGGTATTGTTAATTTTGTATATAAAAATATTTACATAATAATTTAATACAATTTTTACCACGTAAATGACGACCAAAACATCGGGGATCAGTGCAGTCGCTACTTGCCGCTTCTGTACCGTTAGCTGTTTCAGTACTTGTAGACCTATCTACGCTTACTTCTTCCTGTACAATTCTACTATTTAAATCCGAGTACGCTGATTGAGATGCGTTGTGCATCCGATGAAATTTCCGTAATTGACTGATTTGTCCCCGAATGAATCGTTGAGTATTGTCTGTTATACTTCGCCCTGGCATCATAATTTAAATATTATTTTATAAGAAATGAAATTTGCTGCAATTTAACAATGATTTATATATTAAGTCAACACAATATTTATTCATGAAGAGAATACAATTCATATTATTATTAAACTGTATTATTACTGTTAATTAGGTCTATAAAAATATTTACAAAATATCATATACAAGATTTTTACCAAGATTAGCAAGTCGGTGATCAGTGAAACCTTCGCTATCATTTTCGATTATCTCAGTGCTTACAGAAGTGGAGGTTGTATGTGAGTTGTCGCTGTTCATAGTTTCTGCACGATTAGCTGTTTCAGTACTTGTGGATCTGTCCACATTTTGCTCCTGTTGTGCAAGTCTGCTATTTAATTCCAAAGGTGCAGACTGTGGCGGGATTTCGGTGGATCTGAATGCTTGACAATTCTGGGCTCCAGCTAAGGTATTCGCTTGTTCGATCATTGCGTTGCGCTGATTCACGCTTCTAAAGAGAAGAAGAAGCAGTTGCTCGTAGCTCGATGAATTTGTTAAAATGGGAGATAGACGATTTTGATCCGTGGTACCGGCGCTAATATTACTTTGAGACCGTAATCGAAATGAGCTCGGCTCCCAATCATCACTTGTTGATCTGTTACTCTATAAAAAATAGTTGATCTGTTAACTGTGTTATTATTTTTTTTATTTTTACAAAACAAAATCAACTTTCTTTAAGGTAATTGTTTTCCTTCTATCTTAATACCATGTCAAGCGTTTTAGTAATGAAAAAACTAAAATTCTTGACCGATTTCAACAATCTAAAGTTAGTTTTTTGCCTCGTGAAAACTAAAAATTATTCGCCATATTAACTGATGTAAACAAATCATTTTATGAAATGATTGTCGATATATATTATTTTTAAATAATACATTTTTCTTCGATATACGTATTTAAAGAAAGATTCAATTCAAAAAAGTAGAAGAGTAAATCATAATAATCTATTTTTCATCATATAACAAACGAAAATCATCAAATAAAAAAAGGATTTTTCAGCAATCTAACCACTCCTATAGAGATATTCCTATTGACTGGCACACACATACACATAATATTTTGTTTATCTTTAATAGTACACTATGACATGGGTGTGGAAGGTTATTATTTACCGCATGAGACGTTTTCGCACGAGCGAAACGAGCATACAGTATTTTATCGCACGAAACCAGAAAAAAGCAGTTTAAAAAAAACTCATGCTCTCAAATTCCCTCACCAAAAAGCACAAATTCTAGATTAAGGTTCGTAGATTAAGATTATCAAATCTTCAAACTCCAATATCCATACAGGTAGTATAGTGGAGAACTATAAGGTCGAAAGAATTTTGGACGATAAAATTTTAATATAATATTCGGAATTACGGAGTTCCATATTATTTCCAACACTTAAAGTGCTTTAGGTCTCGGCTGCTAATGAATAAAATCAAAAAATTCTTACGAGGTTTTAAGAGCGGATATTTTGTACATAATTTTAATCACATAGAAAGACTTTTCCGGGTTTAAAATATCGAATTAAAAAGGAACCGTAAAAAATCAAGCATCTTTCTCGAAAAATAAGCTATAGTCTTTTAATTTACGCGTAGGACAATTCTGGCTCAGGTATTTGAAAGTTGAGACTTTATACTATCAAACACACTGCATTTGAAATTTTTGATGATTTAGAATATTTATGTAAAAATTACAGCGTTAAAAGTTAATAGATTATAACAAGAAAAGATACCATAAATTAAAATAAACTAATAATTTTGCAAATTTTAACAAAATTTTAAATATTTTCTCTCTTAAGAATAATTTAGATAAGGAACTAAATAGTAAGCTGTGTCAATTTTTCTGATTGAAAAGTGAAATTCATCATATCGCATAAAAATATGCAGTCAAAATCATAATATGAACATTATTCGTTTAACTAACCAGGTTTCTCGCTTGATCATTGGTGAACTCATTATTTCTGTATGACGAGTCTAGTTGAATCCACCGACTAGCTCGACGTCTTGGTCCAGACACCGCACTAGTTATACCGCTTTGCTCTTCATGATTTGAATCTGAGTTGCTATTTTCTTCCAGTAACCAGTAGCCATTCTCCGACTGTTCACCTGCAGTTTCACTCTCGTTATTTGTCTGTTCATTCAAATTCATAGAGTTTAAGAACCGCTGAAATGCATCACAGATAATATCAAAGTTGTTCTGAGATATTCTTTGAGCACTACGAATTATACGTGAAGTTTGACGACCAGTGAACTCATTTGAGTTGCTGTTAGTATCGGCATAGTTAGACGTAGTCTGTTCTGCAGACAGTGGCTCGTTTTGACTAGATGTTGCTGGGCCATCGCGAGAATTAGCATTGATTCGCTGAGCACTAGAACGAGTTGGCTGAAATGCTGAATGTGAAGAAACAGAAAAGTTTAGTGCACCACGCCGAGATGAAGCATTTCCGTCAAAACTATCGTCGCTCGACGTTGAACTGTAACCTACGGAAATTAATAATTATTTATATAATATTCTAAAGACGTTTTTATTTTAAAATTTGTTAAAGAATTTTTCATAATAAAAAGTGAATAATTTCTATTTTAAATTCAATGTTATAGATCCATAATCTATCTTTATCATTAACTGTTTTTCTCCATGTTTACAAAAATAGTAAATAATAAAGATAATTAATGAATCTATGATATTGAATTTCATGCAAGCTTAGACATAATCCATAATTATGTTTTCCGAGTATTTAATGTATTCACATAACTCAATGCCATGTAAAAGTTAGTTTCATTATTTCTTTTTCTAAGTCAACTTAAACTTTGAGGCCTACGGTGACTTGGTCGGTAGAGCGATGGTCTCGTAATCCAAAAAATTCGGATTCGATCCAAGATCTCGGCTGAGTGACACAAACACCTCTATAAATTTATTACATGAGCTCTGTTTATGAACACACACAGTAGACCTTCGTCACTGATTATCTCCGAATATAAAAAAATCGAGGCGTTATAGATCTTAGACAATTCTTAAGTGATTGATTTAATTATTTAGCGATAGCAAATTTAATTCAGAAATTTGCTGAAATTTATGAGCGTGAAACCTGGTTCTTTTAGTATTTACCAGGTGCATTGTCCGCTCTATAATTAAGATCAGAGTCTAATCTTGGTCTAGTAGAGCGTGGATAACCATCCTCGTTTTCATCTAACTCCAAAGAACGTCTAACACCAGTTCTCGGAACTGAATTCTGCATATTTCTTGATTCCTCAGTTACACCCAGGCGTGATTCTTCTTGTTGCGGTGGTTGCGATGTTGTTGAAACCCTATTTCCTGTTGTAGTTTGTCTTGATGGATTCGAAACTAGACTCGATTGGCAGAAACGCAATTCATACCTAAACGATGACAGCTCGTCTCTAAGCGTCTCGATGCGAGAATTCATTACATTTAGCTGACCTTCCATGCTGTTCAAAGCTTGCACTTCATCATTTATCACTCTTAGAAATGCTTGCACACGTCTAGCGGGGTGGTTCCTTATCATGGCGATACGCGAAAGCAGACCTTCACGCCATTTGTGTAAGTTCAAAAGACACACACTATTGTGTTGCGCAGCGTCCTGTAAGGTATTCTGCAGGTTTTCGCGAATAAAATAGAAAAATACACGTGTCATTGGACCGGAGTCTTCCATTAAACTTCGCCAATTACGCTGTATTCTTGCAAGACTGGCATTTGTTTCTTGAGCACGAAAGTTAAGTATGTTACGAAGTCTCTGAGCGAAGAGCTCGGCAAAGATGTAGTTATTTGTTGGTTCCGATGGATTGTTAGTGTTACTTGTACTGGTAGATGGTATATCTCTGTTCGTATGATCAGTTGAAAGCTAAAAAAGAGTAAGTAAACGTTTATCCCAATTAGTTTATACTTGCATTTTAATGTAATAAATTTATATTCTATGATAAACCTAATAGTAACTTTAGTGAAAATGGAAAGTATGCCCAGATGTCTCAAACTGTACCGAAATGTATCAAAAAGGTAAATTTCGGACACTAGGCACATTTTGGCAGCTCATGACGCACTTTGACACGTCTTAGCACCTTTGGCATACTTTAGCATACTTCTGCACAGAAATAATGACATATTGAGTCAGGGGTAATTGGTAATAAAGGAACCCACACGCTTTTTACGGAAATAAGGGTACAGTCGATTTGGCTGTCAACTTGTCTAGATCAAGTCAGCTAATAATATAATACAATATAAGATAGTTCACGATTTCCTGATCAAAAGAATCAATTGGCACATTGTTCAAAAATGGATAATTTTAGAAATATTACAGGTTAAAGAATTTCATATATAGGTTGTACAATGTAAAATCAGAAATTGTACCCCCTGTTTTTGTAAAACTAGCCATTTGCAGACCTCGGGCCCATTGGATCTTTAGATCAAGACATCGAAAATTACAAGTTACTAAATTTTTAATCACATCGACTATACTCTCATTTCCATAAGCAACGTTCGAGGTCCTTTATCTCATGTTACACATTCTTCAAAGTCCAAATTGCATTGGGACGCATAGGCGTTACGATCCAGATGATAACACCAATATACAGGGAGAATAGCATCCAGGTCTAAGCTTCACTGGTCAAGGATTTAATGATTATTTTGTAATTAATATTATTTGTATACTGAATTTGAGTTGAGGAGGTTCGGCGATATCATTCGGGGAGGGGAAGAGAGTGCAGGATTGTTCCCCGCGCACGGCCAGCAAAGCCCCGCGCAAAGATCGCGCACTGCAGGTCTTCGCCTCGCGCGACCACCAATTGTTTCTCTCTAAAATGATCGATAATCAACTTCGAACACGGACCAAAAAGCGGTATATTTTGTCAAAAAACAAATTTTTGTCATCAGAAAATTCAATTTCTAACGTTCTCAAACATGCATGTATATATATGTATGTGTGTATGTATATTATGTATGTAAACAAGTTCCACGACTATCTCAACGAGATTTTGACCGATCTTGCTGAAATTTGCAGAGTAGTCGTCTGGTCATAAGAAGCTGACAGAATCATAACCAACTTGATCCGCGATATACTCGCTGAATATCAGCATAAACAAAAATACCAAAAAATCGTTTTTAGCTTTAATTAAAAAAATATTGACTTTATACAAAAGTACAAAATGATGTTGAAGAGCATATAAAAATACATCTTTTTTGTACTTTTCTCTAAAACCAACCCTTTAAAATAAACATAGGAAAACGCTTAAATTAGCTCAAAACGGCCCCTTTTTGGGCATTAACATTAACAATATTAATTTTTCATAAAAGTTAGATGTAAAAGTTGTAGAGCATAAAAAAACAAAACTTTTCTCTACTTAACATTTTTTGTTAAGAATGATTCATTTTAAAATAACAATGGAAAAACGATTTAAAACGCTAAAAAATACCTTTTGTGGTCTTTAGCCTAAGTATTTTTATAGCATTACACATCATACATATTATACATACATACATTCATAGCAAGTGTGAAGCGCGAGCAAGAATGGTCGTGCCTTACATACAAACAGCGAATCTGACGCATTGGAATGCTATTGAAACGCACTAGTTTTTTTTCGATATTATTTTAAATAAAATACAGCCCCAACATACAGTTTCTCATAAGAGCTCATGTAAAAAGCTCAATCATTGGTGCATTGTATCTTCAGAAATAGACGATAAAAAATATTGAAAAAATCCAGAGTGACTACTGATGCAATATTCTTCAATTTTATGCAATTTTTGCTTTTTTTATTAAACCCCCAAACCTTCTTATTAAAGATATGCCAAAGCAAGTCCAAGTATTTCAAAGTGTGCATGTACCAAGACGCACCAAAAAACATTAAACAATGCCATAATCAATCAAATAAAGTACCGGTTTCTAGATTACTATTACATCTGTCTACACGCAATTGATGAATTATTTTTATATAATTTTTCTACGGACTGCAATGTATAGTTCTTAAAATAAGAGTACTTACGCTCTGTACAGTCCCTCTGCCTCTTAACATTCTTTGAATAGTTCTTTCAACGCTTAACATATGAAGATATTGAGGTCTGATGAATCTTACAAATGAAAGGTAACGGATACTCTGCGAATAATTTGTATTGAACAATTCGTCATCGTTACTCTCATCATCTGACTCCTCAGGCCTTGAACTGTTCGCGTTATTACTAACAGGCGGTGGTGTGTTAGGACGACCTTCATCGGGTGTTCTTTCGATGACAATATCAGGTACTGATCTATTATTCGATTCGGAATCTTGATTTAGAAAAGCCGAACGTGTAATTCGTGATGATAACCTTGAAAATATGCGATCTCGAGCTAAGTCTGCTGCACTGTGCTCCCATTATGAAATAAAATTACAAGTATACTTTTAGTTTTATTAAATTAAATGGATCCTTCAATTGCATTTTATAAAGTTTTTCATTTGTATGCATATGACACATCTTTGTTAAACTTTAACTCAAATTTACCTTATTTATTTTATATAAACATTTATTTGACCTTTGAAGAAGATAAATAATAATAAAAGAAATTCCATAAAATAGAAACTCAAATATCGTATTCGTGGAATCTTCCGAAAATGTAAGTGACCGATAAAAATTTACTGTTTATATATCGACAATTAAATTTATTTTGTGTAGTTTTGGTGAAATCACTAATTGAAAAGCTTTTCTATAATATACATTTTTATAGTATAAATAATTTTATTTTCTGAATCGCATCCAGGTCTTAGCTATTTGTTATTAACAAGATTATTCATAAAGTTTATATTGTTAATTGGTATTTTAGGACTTTAAGGCCTGTGAAATATATAAATAAATAGTACATATTAATATTAATCCAATAAAGTGATTTTACTCTCGTGTGAACGTTTGCAGATGAGCGACCCGAGTGCGAAAAAGTCCATTTCTCGCTCAACCATCGACCAGTATTTTATGACACCACGTGTGAGAATCTTTTCGCACGGAGTGTCATCATCAATAATAATAACAATATATACTTTCATTATGAAAAGCAAAATTGAAACAAAATTTTTTTATAACTTACCCATAAAACTGAATGCAAGCTAAGCTTCTCTCTTGAGGTCTACGAATGCCAGGAATTCTTCTACGTCTCGTTTCATATATATTTCTAACATTGTCTGAGCGAAGTGAATTGTCAGATGTTCCATAATTCCATTGAGGTGGAACTGGAAGTCTATCCCATTGGGAAATTTGAGTTGGATTTGCAATTCCTGTTATTAGTTTTCTACCCAAATTGTCAAAAGCAACATATCTGTAAAATTTTGTAAATAGATTTATAACATAGATTAATGTTTCAACATTTAATTATAATGAATTTTTTTCTATCTTATACACACCGAACTTTTTCTTTATGGGTTTTGGTTGAAACAAAAGCAAATGGTTGAGAGCTGCTCCAGTCCCAAAAATGAACTTCATTATAAGTAGCAATAGCAAGCATTCTTTCTATCGGATGAAAAGCTAGCGAAGCTATTTGACTCTTTGAATTCCAAACTTCACTACCTCCCTAATTGTATAATTATAAAATTTACTATTAATGCATAAATTTCTACATTCCAAAAATTATATTGAAAAAAAAAAAATAATTTCATTCAGCAGAAAAAACTTTAATTTACTAGATATAGATAAATAATCAAATTAAGTGCATAAATTTACATTGAGATCCCAAACACGAACTTGGCCTCCTAAACATCCAGATGCCAGAATCTCATTTGAGGAAGGATGAAATGCTATACACCATGGTGTGCGTGGATGACCTGAAAGAATCTGAATATTCTTTCCTGTTGTTAAATCTGTAATATATATTTTGTGATTTCCATGTGTAGATGCCACTTTTGTGCTAAAATAAAATCATTAAAGTTTTCGTTATTGTAATAATATTTGAAAAGTATTATTATGATAATAATGTAAACTGCTTACCCATCAGGACTGAAAACCATTAAAAATGTGGTTCTGGGCACACCTGGTAAGTCACATTTCTGAAAAATATTCCATAGAATATTAAGGAATTTTTATAATTACACTATAAAATATTTAATATATAAATATTATGTATTAATCAATACATAATACTCAGAACTATCCATGCTGAACAAAAAAATTATTTTGAAAAATATCTATCAAATAAGTACATAAAACTATTATAAAAAAATAAAATTGTTTAAAAAAATGTTTAACTAGAAAATAAAAGCAAAAATAATTTGAAAATTAAACAAATAATCTTATTTATTTTTAGTACAATCTGTTTCCTTACCAATTCTTTCAACTTCTTAAGAATAAAATTTGTTTCTGCGACTTGCTCAAATTCCTTAGTACTGGTTCTATGTGTTGTGTGAAGACCACAGTCCCGTAGCATCAAATTACGTAGAAAATTTTGTGACTGACTGTTGTGATACAGCTCAGGTTTCTTTTTTGTCCTACCCATTTATCTTGATTTTTTTTAACCAACACTTCTGTAAATAAAAAGACTTTTGATAATATATGCAAGTAAAAATTTATTACATAATATTACTTTTCATTTTATTATAATTCTTATTCATAACATATTCATTTCCTTTGTGGCTACTTCCACACATAAGTCTTTTATAAAAAATCATATTGGAACATATGAAAAATATAGCCACTTTACTGTAAAGTAATAAATTTAGAAAAATTTTTTATATTTTTAAAATTAATACGGAAATAATTTATCGATCATCATCCAGCAAAAACTTGATAGAATTTTAAACTCATTTTTTCCTCTTTATATTTTTATAGAAGCCAAATTATTAGTTATTTTCAATAATTATACATTATAAGGTATGACCATTACACAGGAGTGCCTCATTACAAAACTACTTTTACCAGTAGGACAAATAATTATCACATAAATTAATTCATTTTCTAGTATTCTACAACTTTATTCATAAGAATTTTGTTTCTGTTTTAGAATTATAAAATTTTATTTTATCATTTCAGCATTATACCAAAGAAACAAGAAAATATTCATCAACAAATGTAAATTATTTTAAACAAAAAACCAAAAAAGAGGAAAAAAAATAATAGGTAAGCAAATCTCTTAATATACAAAAATTAATACTTTGACATAAAATCCTTATAGTCATCTCATTCTTATTGAATAAAATGATTCTATAACTGAATGAAAAGAATATGGAAGCCCTGTTCCGACATCGGTTAGATTGAATCAGCCAGTTACTTTATTGGTTGTAAAACAGATATACTTAGTTCAAAACAATATTTTTTTAATTAATACTTGTACTTATGGAGGCAAGGTTCACAAGGACTTATTTTTTTAAATTAATAATTTATTCAAGAAAAGAATTTTTGTTTTGCTGTATTGGTATTTATTGCTGTGTTATAAATATAGAAAGATATATTCTATACTTAGAGAAAATATATTTTTATACTTATACACAGCATACAACCAATGCAATAAAAGAAAAAGTCAGACTTTCTATAGAGCTAAGTTATTACAAATTTAGAATTTAGAACAGACTGAAATCTTTACCTATATCTAGGTACTTAGATACCAATGCACCAAAAGAAAAAATCCTTTTTTTAAATAAATAAGTTACTGCAAATTTTATAAAAAATAATTCTTCGTGCACCTTACTTCCTTGGAACATAGGTTCTTTATTTATCAAAATTTGCAATAACATAATTAGAAAAAGGGAATTCTTCATGACTCATATGTTTTGCAAACTACGAACTAACTGACTCAGTCTACCTATGTCAGGACTGGACTTCCGTAAAAGAAAGCAGAATTTTGTATTTACTGGTTCAATTTATTAGACACTAATAAACTCAAGAGAAGAATACCAGAAGAGCAAAATCACTAAAAAGTAAAAATATATCTGCAGTATCACCCTCCCTTTTAAGAGACTATCTGCGCTACCTCTATAATTAATGTAAGACTAGGTAAAGATCTATCTACTCCACTTTTTCTTATTTCTGAGGAAAAGTGAGAGAAAAAGATGAGACATTTTTTGAGAAGCAAATCCCTTGAAATTTGTTATATCACTTTTAAGTTTGAATTTTAACACTGATACCTGAAAAATATTTATTACCTCTTGGTTCTATCCCAAGTTGTAATATTCATGTATGTACTTGGGAGAATATATCTTCAGTGTTACGTTGCACAGATGAGTAAATGAATACACTGCAATATTTATACATTCGGCACCACCGTAAAAAATACCAACTATTTAGAGAATATACTGCTATTATATATACGAGATCTCCTGCTCCGAAAAAGAGTGAAGAAAAGCAAGAGACGTAATATCAGTACTATATACAATTGCGACGGCGATAACGACATACGAATACCGCCTTTACCTTCACTATTTTTTCTTTATCTTAAACTCCCTCAATCTCTATCTTTCTCAACCTTTATATCCGTGTCTATTTATTTGCCTTTATTGTTTTCTTTTCCCTTTTTGATTCCGCTCAATCAAATGCCGAAAGGTCAACAGCAGCGAAGACGCGCTCGCATCGAAAATGTACAATATACCTATAGTGGCTAGTATAGTAAGTACTCTGTCCCTCTTGCTAGTTTATTCGCTTGCTCACCCGCTGGTAACACTACAACCGTTGGGGAAGAATACATACAACTTGATACAACTGCCTGCTGACGAGTAGCAATATGAAACTACGAACAACCAACGAGTGAGAGAGAGAGAAAGAAACAGAGGGCCAAAAAGATATATAGATATTATGGGTATATTGAGAGGGAGAAAGAGAAAGATAGAACTATATATAGGTTTACGAGAGAGAGGAGAGAGAGAGAGAGGAGAGAGAGAGAGAGAGAGGAGAGAGAGAGAGAGAGAGAGAGAGAGAGAGAGAGAGAGAGTATAATGTAATTAATAAATAGATTTGTAATCAATGTGATGTCTCACCTGTTTAATTTCTCGGAGTCGCCGAGGCCTCTCGGACCGTCAGAATATTTGCCGCTAATATGTTCACGAATCTCGTTCTAAAAAAATTGATGCTCCACTTTACTTTTTTTTAAAGTCCCTTTACTATACTTACTATACTTGCTTTAGGCCGTTAGGCGTAATGCAAATGTCATGTGTGCTTCTATGCTTTTTTTACCTCTAAGTATATGTCTCTCCTTTTCCTCCTAAAGATTCGAAAAAAGAAGCTGTCATGCGCTACTACGTAAATTTGTACAATCGTACTTTGTAGACTCTACATGTAGCAAAACTACACCACCAACGAAGCTAGCCTCTCTCCTTTTTTTTAACTTCATTCGGACCTCTTGAATCTTGATTGAATGGCAAAAAGAATTATTTCAAAAGTCCAATTATAATATAAGTAAAGAAAGAAAAAACCTTTACTTATGTTGTATACGAGTAATTTTACACACATGAGAAGGTACGTACCAATTCAAATTATACGTACGCAATTTCGAAGTTTATATATTACTTCTATACATTGCTTATTGGAGTAATAAAATATCCTACATTCCTACTATACACTAACACTATACTTATTGTAACGGGTAACCCTATATTCACCGAACGCTCGGCATAAGCACGCTGCACTCTGCAGAATATGCAGACTATAAACACCGAAATTGTATGTTCTGTAGGTAAAGGAACTTTGCAACTAGCGGTCTCTAATGTCTTTATCCTGCATATAGGTGGAACCACGCGAACATAGCTGCTTGGAGTTCATTTATGATCTGAACATAGCCGGATGGAGCCATTCTGATAATCGTTCTGCAACGCTGGTTATGAATAAAAAGACCGCGCAAAATATATACGGTATATTATAATATTAATATGAATTGCGATGATTACTGAATAAAGTAATAAGCTCAATAAACAATAAAAAAATGTAAGTTATAATGATTTTTATTTTTAAACATTCAGAAATGATATTTGCACAAACGTTTATATTCATAAAACTGAAATTCAGTACATGTCATTGAAATACATTTAAACACATATACTTAATAATTTTTAAAGATAATTAAATATTTCTTGCAGCAGTTATTCAGTAAGAGTTTAAAAACTATCCTCTTTGAAAATAATTTTCATATTATATGTATATATATATATATATATTAAACAATAAATCAAAAATAATGTTTGAATAATTTCTCGAATATTTCTTAATTAATCATTGAAATAAGTATAAATATTTCACAGTAATCACAATACCTATTCACTCTCCTTCAGTCACATGAGTATGAGTTTTTTGTGGGACTACATGGGTTAAAGAACATTTTAAATATAGTAAACCCTTACGAAAACCAACTACTGCCTAAACTACTGCCAGAACTACTGCTCGAACTACTGCCGGAACTACTTCCATACTATAGTTCTGCTAATGCCGAAACTACTGCCGTAACTATTATTGCGGCAGTAGTATTTTGGCAACTACAGAAAAACTACTGCCAAACTACTGGAAATTTCCAAAAAACGTTAATAAAAATTCAATTTTCATAATTATTTAATAATATTGATTTAGATTATTATTTTAAGGTCAATTGCACGCAATTTACAAAGAAAATCACTTCAAAGAGTGTTTGAGAATGTAAAAAAAATAACAATGTAAAGTTAGATCGAAGATTAATAAGAATTAAAATGACTGCTGTTAAAAATATCGAGCTCATTATCTAACTGAAATTCCACTTGGATTTTAATGTTTTAAGG
The DNA here is from genome assembly GCA_900490025.1 of Megastigmus dorsalis. Taxonomy (NCBI): domain Eukaryota; kingdom Metazoa; phylum Arthropoda; class Insecta; order Hymenoptera; family Megastigmidae; genus Megastigmus; species Megastigmus dorsalis. The sequence continues at coordinate 14,232 of UELU01128720.1, forward strand.
GGCTTTATTCCAGTGCAGATCCAGATGAGAATCCAAAAGTACTTAATTTTAACCACATAACCTTAGACCATAAGCCAAATACCCAAACCCTAAGTAGATGACCCTCGAGAACTTAATTTTAAGCGCATAACCTCAAACTCATTACCCAAAGCCCCAAACCCGGAGAAGATCACCCTCGAGGTCCTAATTTTAGGCCCATAACCTCAAAACCATAACCTAAAGCCCCAAACCCACAGCAAATCACCCTCGAGTACCCAATTTTAGGCCCATAACCTCGCAACCATAACCTAAGGCCCCAAACCCGCAGCAGATCACCCACGAGTGCCTAATTTTAAGCCCGTAACCTCAACACCATAACCTGAAGCCCCAAACCCACAGAAGATCACCCTCGAGTACCCAATTTTAGGCCCATAACCTCAAAACCATAACCGAAAGCCCCAAACTCGAAGATAACCCACGAGAGTCTAATTTTAAGCTCATAACTTCATAATTATGTGTCCAAAATTAAGCACTTGAGGATGATCTTTGGGTTTGGTTTGGTAATTTATGTTAGAATTTCTAAATTCGAAATGATGAATACAATATAATGCCATTATATAAGCGTGTGTATGTTAAGCTCTTAAGCTGTTAAATTCCACTATGACACTGTAATTATTGAGTTCAAAATAGTGGATACAAAGCGGCTGACACAATATATAGTAATATAAAAAATTAGCTTAGTAATTTAATGATAGTAGGAAAGGAAAATAATGTATTATATAATTCAATTTTAGAATATATATAATATAGCCGCTTTTATATTAATTTTCGCACGCTTCACAATTTTTCGCAATTAAATTAAACACTTAAAAAAAACTTTTCTTACACTGGGATTCGAACCGGCGATCTTTGGGATACGATGCATAAATCTTAACCACTACGCTACGGAAGCTAGCTGCAACTCAAAATTTTGATTTTACTTATAAAGACAAATCTATTCGAGTTAATTCAGCGCGACAAAGAGATTATTTCTTAAACATTATTTTTAACACATTACAATTGTATATGTAGTATTATTTTTTGGAGAAAAAAAGAAAGCATTCTTTTTGAATACTTCTTTTAAATATAAATTACGAAAAAGAATGCTTTCTTAATACTTTTTTATTTACTATAGAAGCAATTTAAAT
>UELU01128725.1:0-10236 GCA_900490025.1 Megastigmus dorsalis
CCATTGGAAAGCTCGTCTCAAAATCTACAAAAACCATGCCTGATAAAATTTTTTCATATACATTTACCTTCTTTTTACGCGAGTTTAAAAGTACCTTATTTCGCGCTTATTTTGGGCCGCTGGACATTTCACGTGTAATGCCTCATATGTACAATTGAAATCAGGCGAATTTTATCGCATTCTAGAAATAGTTAACGGAACAGACCTTTGTTATTTACGTTTATTGCCGTTTAAAATGTATACCGCAAATCCATTTACTGGCATCAGTCATATAAAAAAAAATTGACAAAAATCAAGCAGACTTTAATAATATTATAAAATCAATAAACGGTGTACTTATCAGTATCGGAAATACTTATATAAATTTCTTTGCACTTGTGCACTCTACCAAACAGAGTAGAAGTTCACTAATTATTTGCATATTGCATATATGCATTGATACATTGGTCTACTTTGGTTGAAAATAATTAGTGAACTTGTAAATATGTATAATAAAAAGCAATAAATATTTGTAATAATGAAATATCACTGGGTTATTGTTTTCAACACTTTTCTTCAAACTTATTGTTGGTAAAGTAATAATTATTATTGTTGAGATCTCAAGTGAAATTTCACCGGAGATCGCATTTGACAAAAAATTTTAGGTCCAAATATAAAATGTTCTAAGCCCGGAATGTTGAAATATATATATTATAAGTTTCCAGCGTAAAAAATCTTGTTGTGAGTATTTTTCTACGAGTTTCGTGTGATTTAGAATCACTTTGTGGGTTTAAACTTAGAAAAGTTTCAAATCTAGACTCATAAAAAATATGCGAATTTCTATAGTTATTGAAAATTATTTAAAATTATTCAATGTTATTGCTATTTCGTGTATAAAAGTTAACTGAAAGTTATTTTATGTAAAATTAAATTAGAATATATATATATATATATGGAAACTTATATAAAAAAACATACGAATTTGTAAAGAACAGTTTCTGAAAACAATGTTTTATCACGACCAGCACAGTCGATTTAAAATTGCAAGTAACGCGTAGAAAAATAGCAAGAGCTTTTTTCAGAAGGAAAGTTATTGAAAGTTATTTAGAGTTATTAAATGTGTTTGTTATTTCGTGTATTAAAGTTAACTGAAAGTAATTAAATTTTATACTGAAATAGTATAAAGTCAATTAAAAATTATTGAATATTTAAGTCATTAAAAAAATTGATAACTTTCATTATTAAAATTAATTCAATTCAATTCGAATGTCTTTTTATTAGATTAAAATTTGTTAATTCTTCCCAACGTATGATAGATAGTAATTTATTAAAATATATTAAAAGTTTTTCTATTCCGTGTATTAAAATTCATTGAAAGCTATGAAATTTGATATACAATGAAAAGAATATTAAAGTTAATTAAAAATCATTGAAAATTAATGTCATAAAAAATTATTGATTATTTTGCTTATTAAAATTAATTAATCACAATTCAATTTTAATGTCTACAAGTTACATTAAGATTTATTCAAATTACTATTTATTAAAAACTATTAAAATTTATTCACGTTGACTGTAACTTTAACCAATTAAAATTAATTCAGGTAAAAATGATTAAATATGATTGGATTTTATTGAATTAAATTGTGAAAAATACATTTAAAAATAGTTAATTCTATTGCTTATTAAAATACTATTGAAATCGATTTAAGTCATTAACGATCTTACTGATTGGAAACAATTTGTTTTAATTGAATATAGGTTTATCATTTAAGTTAATTAAAAATGACTGAAAATTTGACAATTCATTTGTATAAGTTTATTGAAGGTATTGAAATTAATTAAACTTTATTCGGTTCCAATAAATTGTAGTAAATTTGAATCGTCCATTTTCGGCAGGGTAGTAAGTCACAGTATATGAGAATAATAATTTTCAAATAACATTTTATTACAGAGTTATTGTCGAAAAATGCCACATCAAAATTAAGTACAAAGCAATCACTATATAAGTTGTTTGCTGTTACATACCATGACGGAAAAAAATCTACCAAATGTCATTAAGGGGATGCAGTAGCGACAAACGTGCTTTTTCTTTTGCTGATATCTTTTTCTATTTACAACGAAAATTAATATTTGGACTTGAGCGGCGTAGTGCTCGAAACAATGAATCATCCTGAGCTTGCAGAAGTCGATCTGATTTGTCATTTTTCCTATTAATTGGAACCAGTAAGACGCGTTTTCGCATTAACAGCTAACCTCAAAATTATGGTTATATCTATATGTGTTTATAACTTTTAATATTTATAATTTTGCGTAATATCGGGACTTGGCCGGCGTAGTACTCGTTGCTATTAACCATTTTGTGCAACATGGGGCTTATGTGATTTATCATTTTTTAAATTAACTGGAACGTAGAAATAGATCGAACAGCCTCAGGAGGGGGAAGCTACTGCTTCCCCTTAATTAACCGATGTTGTTTCTGAAGAAGTTGGTATTCCTCTAGAACAGTCATTAGAATCAGCTAAAACAATTAAAGAAAAATATTGTTGATATTGCTAAAGAATTGGCAAAGCTTGACAGTGATCCTAGTAAATTTGCAAAATATGATGGCATGAATAATATTATTAAGCAGTCATTTACTTTCGATATTGCAGTTAATTAGAAGTTCAATTTTAAGTTTGGATCAAATTTATGTTTTATCAACTTTTCTGAAATTCATGAAATCAATAAATTGATATTTAACAAAAGCAATACTGAATGCTTTACCTAAAATATTTGAAGCACAATTAGAAATACAGTTTGATCTAACAAACATTCAAGACCTTAAAAATGCATTCAGATATGCAACAATTAATAAAATGTGAATAAAAAGACACTTGCGTATATTATGAAGGTTTCAGATACAAATACAGAGGCGTAAGATGTTGTACTAATAAGCCAACAGCCCTTATCGCACCTAATATTATTATAAACATGAACAACGACCAGACTGAACAATCATCAGTTGAAAAAACTCATATTGCAGATGAATATGTTATTCAGAACTGTTCTATATAGACGTTTCAAGGCTATTGTATAATAAATAAGGATAACTCTTACTTTGACACTGAAATATTTACACTTAGAAGAATATGTATTGTGTTATTGAATTTACAAATGTAGACCAAACACTAATTCACTTATTAGTTAATATGTCAATTGCACTAGACTGATAATTATGCGTTAGCTCTTAAACTGTAAGCTTTAAAAGAGTTCAGAATTCTTCAAAAAAAAAAAAAAACAAACTTTTACAAAGGTACAAAAATGTTCACAAGTATACTTATGTATATAAAGTCAAACTGTATATATAAAATCAAGCGTTAGTCTTTAAAAAAGTTGTGAAATCTACTTAAAAAAAACTTTAAAGAAGTAAAATGCAGACAAGTATACTTATATGAGGCATTTCACGTCAACCCCAGTGCATATCCTAGAAACCACAATACACTGGCAACGTGCGCGCATGTACCTAGAGTACGTAGAAAAAAAAAAGTTTGTGTTATAAATGTGAGTTACCTGCAATATATTTTAATTAATATTAGTAAATACTAGTTTGTAATAAAGTTTATTATGTAAATTTGTGAATTATATTTTTCTGAAATATTCAATATTTTTATTATATAGAGTTAATTTAAAATTTCGTATAACATTTACAATTGTAGTATTGTTTATTATCATTTAAATTATAAAAATTAATAAGAAAAAAAGTTTCATTCTTTATTTGGACTAAAATTAAAATTAGGTTTTGGTTGATAAAATGATATTAGAGTAATTTTCCGAACAATTTTTATATGTAGACTATATAGAATTATAGAATTATCAACTATTTACTGTTTAATATTTTTGAAATCTTATATTAACTAAAAATTATTTTACAGCTTCTAATTGGTGTTGTTTGAAATACTGTCCTATTGTGCAAACCACGCAGCCAACCAAGGACCAAATCAAGTAAATTTTCACATTCTACACGAGTTTTGAGGAAATTTATCTTCTTCAATAAAGGTGAATTATTTATTACTCTCACATTAACACATTAACTTAAATATCATGTTTTATAAAGATAATTGTTTAATATTTAAAACTTGATAAATAAACGTAAATAAACGTTGATAAATACTTATTGTACGAGATTTAGATCCTGTAACATGTAATAGTATTTTTTATGTAACATTGTAACGTCGGGTAGGCCGTTGTAAATTTTAAAAACTTTTCTCTTCTTTAAATTTCTTACTAATCATTTCAACTCTGCCCTCCGTCTGCATTTTCTCCCGCTTTTGCTCCCACGATAGGAGAAAGTATAAATCTATCAATAGTCGAAGTATCGCCCAAAAAGAATAGTCGAGGACGCTTTCCTTGGAAAAAATACAAGCAACGCACAACCCGAAATATGACATACGCAGGCATGCTTCGAAAACACGACCCTCGTAGGGTAATAAATATCGGAGCGAATGAGCGAGGACCACCAGCAATCCTTTCCTGCGCCGTCTGTTTTTTTTAGCCATATATTAAGTTCAAGTGTAACACCGAGCGATAGCAGACCGAGAAAGAAAGAAAGCAATGCCTATGGGAAAATGTGACGTCAAAAAAATACAAATCTTATGTCCGAGGAAAATTCAACATCTGGTCGCAATAACGAACGTTCTGCTAGGGCCATAAAAATCGACACAGCCGCAAGTGATTATCGAGAGCCTATCCGGTATATACATAAACAATTATGTAACGATTCCGTGGCAAACCAAATTCGCGATAGCCGATGCCCACGAAAGTCTTATACAATTAACTGATTATTCTAAAATATTCTTATAATTTTATATAATAGATTATAGTGTCTAATTAAGTAAAATAAGTCAAGCGCTATCTTATATCGAATTTATATATTACCTTATAAGCCATTATATTTCCTCTATAAATATTGTACTTCCACCATAATTATATTCTTTTATACAACACCTTATTTACACTAATAAGCGTTATAATATACTCTTTTAAGTTATATCGTTCTCTACTAAAATTAATCGAATCTTACATTGTATTTCGCATCAGTTCATCAATGTATATAGTTACTTATAAAATTGTAATTTTATCGACTATAATTAGTAAAAAATAATGTAACGCATAAACTTAACTGTGGTGACATCCATGAAAAAACATAGGAAACAACTTTAGACTCCACCCTCAAGAGACATCCAAGAAACTTAGACCCATCCAATCAAGGATCCGGAAAATTTAGGAAAACATTCAAAAAGGGAGAAGAAACCCTGCCCTTGACTGAGTTTCTCTAATCAGCGCTCAACACCACCACTCTCTCGTTGGCTCAATCACGCCCACTCAACTACAAGGCGGGTCATCGTTCTTTAAAAAAGAACACGCATCGCGCTGCAAAGTCAGTAGAGATCCTGGAGACCACTCCGGGACTCGAAATTTTCATCACGCATTTAAAACAAGCCAGTTCACAGCAGTAAACAGCAATTGGGGAAATCATCACGCAACACAACAAGTGCAAAAGAAAGATATAGTTTAAAAGTATCTATAAAAAAATTGTAACACGTTCTGTGCACTCGAGTTTCAACTCTACAAATAAAAGAGTAAGTTTTTACTATTTAGTGGTTTATTCTGTTTCTTGAATAGATCATTCTTGAATAGATTCAGGACTCAATTAACGTTGAGATCGCTGGATTTATTCAAGCACAGTCCAACCTTCGTTCAGGAGCAACAGCTCGCTGGGCGAATAAAGACTAGTTCCGATCTTCGTTCAGGAGCAATAGCTCGCTGGGCGAATAAGGAGCCACGCACACATAATACGATTTTGTTCAGGGGCAAACAGCTCGCTGGGCAAAACGTATAAAAACACAAACACACACAATCAAACAGTTAAAGACTGAAACACGCTTTATACAGAGTCCCAAGCTATTAGGCGAAAGCCTAGGCTTAAAAACAATTAAACACTTGAGCGTCGCTACCGACGTAACAACATTCATTGTGTTACTACATTCTAAAACGGGATTCGATTATTTAATGTTTGATGTAAATTTTATAAGATATTTAATATATTAATATACATTTACAAATGTTTAAAATTTAAAAATGGTTTTTACATGAATGTGGAAACATGTAAGTTAGTTAATTTATGGAAATTAAAAATAAATGGGAGCTAAAAAATTAGTAGGTTTCTTTTATGGTACTGAGATTTTTTTATGAGCTACCACTTTTTTGTGATTTTAGATTGTTCTAGGCTTTTTGAAAATTTAGCTTAGTAATGTTTCATTAATAAATAACGAATAAATAACTATTACAGATGTTTCATTGCAAGTTTTGTACTTTTGTAACAAAATTTTGGACAAGGCATATATCACATCATAATTACCACAGAAATATTACGCAATTTTCTTATTGTGGTATAGAAACATGTAAACAATATTTTCAAAATCAAATTCTTTTAAATAAACATTTACTTAAAAAGCATGGTGTACGATCAGAAAAACCCAAAGTTTAGTACACTGGTTGTTCTGCCAATGAGAAAGGAAAATATACATGTAAAATAGATATATGCAAAAAAGAATATGATGACTTCTTCCAACTCGTTAATCATTTAAGACTTCATTAAAAAAGAAAACCGCAAGTTATGTGTCTATTTCATCACTGTAAAAGAAAATATACAATTGTGTCTTCTTTTACAAGTCATTTGACTAAATATCATCGAAACAAACAGCAGAATCAGACTGTTAATGAAAATAATATCGAAACAGAAGAATAATTTAATGACACCACAAATGACTTAATCGAGCCTTTTCCAAAGTTTGATGACATTTCCATAGAAGAACAAGCGAAGAACATGTACATGAAAATTTCAATGAAGGATCAGCAGACTTACAAAATTTATTTATTGTTAGCGTAGCTCAATTTTATTTGAAATTGGAATGTAAGATCTTTCTGCCAGTAACAACGATTCAGTATATTATATCAGAAATAAATAATATTCATAAGGACAAAATCAAATAAGGACAAAAAGTTGTTGAAAAGAAATTGGTCGAATACCTAAAATAAAAAACATTTTGCATGAAAAAATTGATAGTATTGTAAAAGAAATTTTTAATTCTAATCCTAATGTAAAAGTTAATAAAATGTTCAAAACAAACCATAGACGAAAAAAATTTTGCCAAAGAAATTTGATTACATTCAACCTGTGCAAATAGATATTGATAAAGCAACTAACAATAAGAAGTACTTTGCTTACGTACCAATAGCTGAAACATTGGGTAAGTTTTACTCAGATCAATCTATCAAAGACGAAATACAGAACTCTTCCACTCTTGAAGACAATATTCAAAATGGTGATGTAGAACATGAACTTTTAAAAGACTTTACGGATGGAACTGTTTATAAAAACAATATTTTTTTTTAAAGGAAATCCTGAAAGCTTCAAAATTATCTTATATCAAGATGAATTTGAAATAGTAAATCCTTTAGGATCAGCTTAAAAAAAGCATAAGCTATTAGCCATTTATATGGCTCTTGGTAATATTCCAGATTATCTACGAAGTCATGTAAATACTATCAAACTTGTAGCTCTGTGTAAAGTGAATGATTTTGACCATACTAAAGTTTATGGGAAAGTAGTAGAAGATCTAAAAATCATAGAGACGGAAGGAATTGATATTGGAAATAAAAAACTGAGAGGTTCTCTTGTATATATCTGTGGAGACAATTTAGGTAGTCATAGTTTGGGAGGTTTTGTTGAAAATTTTAGTACTGCAAAATATATATGTAGATTTTGTTTAATATCAAGAAACCAATTCTATAGTGAAAATGGTTGTTGCAAAGCAAGTGAATTAAGGACTATTGAAAAGTATAAGGAAGCATTATCTTTGATCGGGAATAAAAATGACTACGAAGGAAGTAAATTTAATTCTATTTTCAATCAACTGGATTATTATCATGTTTGTTTACCAGGTCTGCTTCCATGTTTGGGCCATGACCTTTTTGAAGGCATTGTAGCATATGATTATAAATTATTTATAGATTATTTTATTGAAAATAATTGGTTTACATTAAAACAATTAAATAAAAGAATACAAGAATTTAGCTACTCACCAGAAGAAAAAAGAGACCAATCTTGTACCATATCAAGCACGGCTACTAGAATTGTCGGTGGAGCCTGCCAAATTTGGACTTTTTTAAGACATTTTCCTATTTTAATAGAGGGCAGAATTAAAGATATTGATGATGAAGTATGGATATGTGTACGATTGCTTAACGAAATAGTTGAAATTGTATGTTCTCCAATGATTCACAAATCATTTTTATCATATCTTCATACAATTATATGTGAATATAAGTCAATGAGACAAATGTTATTTGCTGATAATAACCTGCGTCCAAAGCATCATTATTTGTTTCATTATCCAAAATTGATTTTAGATTTTGGTCCATTAATAAAGGTATGGACCTTACGATTTGAAAGTAAGCACCAGTTTTTTAAGAGATCAATTCGACATCTGCTGAATTTTATAAATGTTACTAAAAGTCTTAGCGTGAAACACGAACTTTTTCAAAGCCTAGTGCGAGCTGGAGCGGATATTCGACTTAAAACTGAACTACATGAATCTAGTAATTTTAATATGAAATTGTATGATATTCGTCTTCAATCAGCTATTAAAAGTGCTAAATTACCTCATGATATTGAGCAATGCAACAGAATAATTTTTAAAGGTACTGCATATAAGAAAGGCTACTGTCTTATTTTAAAACAAGAAGCTTATCGATATGCTACAGTAATTGGAAAAATATGCATGTTTCTATGTTTTGACGAAGACGTGCACATTGTATTCGTGGTGTTGGAAAATTATTTTTTACCTTATCTTGGAGTACTTAGGCTTGGAAAAGTATTAAAATACGAATGCCGTTCCTTACAGACAGTGATAAATTTCAAGCCCTTGTTTATTTACAATATAGGTTAAGTAAATATAGGTTAAGTATGTTAAGTTAAGTAAATATAGGTTAAGTATGTTATGCATCAAACAATGCCACGCCTTCGTTTCCAATTACATTTAATACTAACAAAAGGCATGTTCATGTTGAATACATTTATTTGAAATATACAGGCTGTTAATAAACAGAATATCACACTCTACGGAATCGTATAGACCGCAAAATTCTAAGCCAAAGATCACTAAGAAATTTTTCGATCCGACCAATAATTACTGAGTAATCGTCGATTGAAAATCTGTCAAGCGGGCCAATCAGCGTAGAGCTAGGTATAGCGGCAAGGGGGACGGAGTGGGGAGGCCCGCCGGCGGCGGCCGCTCTCGCCGTCTCTCTTCACACCGTCATCCATCAATCGTAGATTCGGCGAAAAATAAAAGGCGCGGCAGGCTGATTTGAGCATAAGATTGTTGAAGGCTGAAAATAATTTTTTTTTTGAATTGACTCCAAGCGCTTCTCGCTGCGTTTAGTAGAATTAAACATTGGTGTACCGATACTCGCATAGATATTAAGCGTGTCGATCTTATTACAAATCCAAATGTATTTAAAAAATACACGCTTGTCTAGAGCCTCGTTATTATGGACTTAATGTACTGTTTTACGTATTGATTGTGTGCATTTATTCTAACACGCACATTACTGTAAGATTCATTTTTCTTTTAACCCTTTCAGGACTATACCACGTAAAATTTTACTCAATGTTTGACGCTGTACGTTTGTAAGAAAAAATGCTTGAAAAAATTTGGGACTGAGCGTTTTTTAATGCTCAAAACCTAAATTATCAAATTCCGTTACCAGATTTTACGTAGGATATATTGCGTAAAAGCTACGGCCCATCCCAATAAGCACACTTTTAAAAAAAAGAGTTCTTCAAGAATGCTCTTATGTCCACATTGACTTAATACTTATAGTATTCAAATAGTAATAACAAAGTATTCTTTTCAATTAATTTTTTTTGGCGACTGACAAAATAGAAGGTATCTTAGAGTATTATAATTAATCATAAAGTATGTATAAAGTATACTTTAGGCAGTCTTTTGAAAATTTGATTGAAAAAATGGTATAATTCTTTTATTATAAAAAAAGTTATAAATATATTCTTTATTTAGTACTACGGCATACAAGCCAAATCTCGGTATTAAATTATTGCATAAGTAAAATATTAGATTTACTTTTTTTCTTTAGTTTATTTCAATTAATTTTGAAAAGTCTATTACAACGACTCTCTATATGTTACTC
>UELU01128728.1:0-21054 GCA_900490025.1 Megastigmus dorsalis
ACCATCAAATGCTCCGGGACTTCAAAACATAAATTCAAGTAATATTAGAATGACATATGGAGACATCAACTACTTAGGATCTAACAAAGCAATTTTGTACTTCGATAGAGGAATAAGAGGGATACAACAATGTACAAACTCCATGTACCCACTACATCAACAACCAAAACACAAAGACCTAATAGTCCTAGATGAAATAGTCTTCACGGCACCTTGCAAATGTGATTCTAGTAAACAACATGAAAGAATGTTTCCACACTACAGAGAAACATGTGCAGTTGGACTCACATGTCCAGCAAGGCTTAACAAAATGGAGAGAATTATTTTTGCAAGAGATAAGAACACTACAACACACAAATTTACAACAGCAAGAGCCATGCTTACAAGATATTGGAGATAGAAGAACAAATGAGGGATTAATTTCTATCTTACTTGATCTAATAACTCTAGCTATTAGAAACAAGTGGGATGGAAATGCAATATAAACCAAAGTTGGTTATTAGTTTTTTAGTTTTATTTTAGTTATAATTTTGTAAACCGGACTGGCGAACAGGAAGAAATTCCTCTGCTGGGTTACTTTTGTAATGTACTTACTATTATTACTTTGTAATTTTATGTACTGTTCTCTGGATAAATAAATAAATAAATAAATATATAAATAAATAAATTAATCTCACCGCCACTCAGCTGCGAAGACAATTACTGAACGCTCCAACAATGATGTACAGCGAAACTCCAGATGAAACCAAAAAGATACTCGCATCTGACACCGAGTATGGAAATAGCGATTGCATATATATCTTCTCAAAAGAATATAACCAAAATATCTGTGTGCACTTGAAAAAACGATTTTGAGGATATATATATGCACATTTTGTCGCAAGTACATCGGAAAACATCCTACATTTGCACCTGGAAAATTTACACTACACTCCATTATTTGAGAGACACTCGACAGATAATCGGCGCACAGATATAGAGGAAAGTCAGAATTAAGAAAACAATCATCAAAGGAAAAGAAAAAAGCAAAGTAAAACAAACAGTCCCAGTAGCGCGCAAACAGGTAACGAAAATATTAGCAAGGAGCAATGTGCAAGCGAAGCACATAGACCACCCGGCCTCAACACAGGCCTGTCAGCCGACGAGAGAGTCAGTGAGGGCGAGATAAGCAGAGTGTAATCGCTTACGTTACTCGACAACGTAATGATCATGAAGGACAGCACATGTAACGGGTGTTCCAAAAATAATAACAATCCAATGAACAAAATTAAAAGACTTGAGCACTACCACGTTCAAAGCACACGGCCACCGCGCGAAAAGCCGCCCTGGGCAATAAATGACGACGAAGAAACACCACTATTCTCAAAGTTAATAAAGATCAAATGCCACCCATTTAAATATAGGGAAAATTTGGCGTATTTATTAACAGCAGATAAATACTTGGACATGGAAATCCTGGAAGCATTTATAGAGCGTCAATACATAAACACTGAAGAACTGAAAGCCTCCGAAATTTCAGTGGGAGAAATTAGAATCGAAGAATACAATGAATCAAAGATATTGGAGATAACAATCAAAAGATTCATCGACGACAAAGTGCTGAGGGCAGACATCAAAAAATGTTTAAAAACTCTCAAACAAGTAGTGGTTGCCAAAGATATAAAGAGCTTGGACATAGTAAAAGTTCTAGGGATACTAACAGGCTCGGAGTGGATTTATTTTTCTGAGCAATTCGAGACGGTCATTAATGATTTACCATTAACAGCAGTACTGTACGAAAACAACCTGCCAGTTCCAGGGGTCGAACAGTGGTTCAAGGTAATAAAGGAATACCATGAAGCTGCCGTGGGAGGACATCGAGGCATAAATAAAACATATTCAAAAATCGCACAGGATTTTTATTGGCGCGATATGTGACCAGATGTCCGACAATTCGTTCTGGGATGCAAAAACTGCCAAGAAGGGAAATTGGAGAGGGTAAAAACACGACTACCGCTCTTAATTTCAGATACACCTTCGCAGCCTTTTGAAAAAATCTCAATGGATTTTTATGGGCCGCTCCATACAACAAACAGGGGCAACAAATACATACTTACGATACAAGACTGGCTGTCTAAATATATAATCCTTGTTCCCGTAAAAAACGCGAACGCTGAAGAGGTAGCGCGAGCACTAACCGAGAAAGTGATATGCTATTTCGGGACACCAGCAGCATTACTTTCGGATCAAGGAACGCACTTTCAGAACAGACTATTGGAGGAATTCGCACGATTATTCAGAATCGAGAAGTACAGCACCACAGTCTATCATCTGCAAAGCAACGGCGCTATAGAAAGGATGCATCACACTCTAACAGAATACATTAAGGCATATGTGCAAGAGAAAACCGAATGGGACGAATGGCTCTCTCTATGCATGCACGCATACAACTGCACAGAACATGAAAGTACAGGGTACGCGCTGCATGAAATAGTATTCGGCAGAACGGCAAGAGCACCATCGAGGTTGCTGCCTAGAGTAAAATTACTTACATACGGCGATTTTATAGCAGACCTCACAGAAAATTTTAGTCAGCTTCAAACCCTGGCAGCTATGAACCAAGTTCATGCGAAGTACAGGTCGAAATTTTACTACGACAGGAAGCTCAACACTAAACATTTCTGTACAGGTGAAATGGTTTATGTGTTGAAAGCGCCGCAACAAGGAAAACACGATGTAGAATACGAGGGACCATACGAGATAATAGACATCGACTACGAGAAGCACAATGTAAAGCTGCAGAAAGACGGTACAATAAAAGTCAGACACGTGGACAAGATCAAGAGAGCAGTAATGCTTCTAGAGCCGCTAAATGAAGGCAGCAACGAATAAAAAAAAAGAAAATATAAAGAAGGTAAAAAGAAAACACTTCTTTTTCTTTTACCACGGTCCTTGGACGCACAAAAATTGAAAATAAAATCACAGCAGATTATATTAAGAGGGAAAAGCACTTTTACTCGAAGCTTCTCTCGCAAAAACTGCAAACTCAGTATGTCGGCAGACGTAAATTCTAATTTTAAAATTTTTTTATTGTCATTAATACGTTTTATCTCGGGAAAATCAAACCCATCTATATATATATATATATAAATATATCTAATGCAAGTTTCTGGGACGTTTTTAATAATTCATCGCAAGTTTCTAGGATATCTCTAAGTTTCTGGGATATCCCAGAAAACTTCGGAGTATAATGCAAGTTTCTGGGACGACTTTGTTCAGTAAAATTACTATTTTAGTAATGTTTTCGTGTTTTAATACGCAATAGTGACCAGAAACAGAAGCGGGCGCCGCAGGCGAACATCATTGTTGTCGGGGGTTGTGGGGTTTTAGGTTATTATACCATTGATAAAAATTTATACATCCCAGAAACCAACAAAATCCCAGAAGCTTGCGTTGTATAAATATTATATATATATATATATACATAATAAACTTCGACGCCGCAGACAGCGCAAAATACCGATATATGTGGGCAAGACCCGTGTACATATATCAGGTAAAAGAAACCTCCCCCCCATCCCAGTACATATAAAAAACGTAGAAAAGCAAAGACGGCAAAAGTACAGCCCGAAACAAAAAGGAGCAGGTACGCGTCAATGCACGCCCAATGGACATTTTGGTCCGTAGTATTAAAATTATGAGGGAATACATGTTCCACACAGAGTCGGAGACTCAGGTAGCAATCTTGACCTGTCAAAGGTACAAGTAATAAACCGAAACTCCCAAGAGAAAAAAAAAGAGAGAGAGGACATAGACGTTTCCTATGGAATCCTTTTTTCTCCAAAAACCCTAGCAAAAGCGGATTCGAAGCTATCAATTACTATTTAAGTATAGACGCGAAAGATGAAGTAAAATACGAGGGGACATATCGGGTGCAGCAGAGGGAAAAAAGAGAGAGGGGACGACCATAAAAGCAGCGAGAAAAACAGAAGTGAAGCGGAGGAGCGATAAGCGCGTAAGTGACGGCCGAGCATTGAAAAAAAAAAACAACGCACAAGAACGATTAGAGGCCGGATCTGAAATGAAAAGTCAGCGACAGAACCTCAATCAAAAAAGAAAAGCAGACGAAATAATGAGCCTTGAACGGAGGAACAATATAGCGGAGCAAAAAAATGCGATTCGGAAAGTGAGATATTTCACGAAGCAATTGGAAAAATGGAGAATAACGCTAGCGAAACTTGAAGAAAAAGGAATGATAATTAGGGAATCGCCCTACGAGGAGGAATACGAGAATTTAGAGAGACCTAGAGACGAAAAAGGGAGATTTCAGGCGAAATAACGCTCAGACGAGGAAAGAAAGGAAGCAAAAAGTGTATGGAACAGAAAAGCATACCCTCAGGAAAGAACGAGAAGGGACAGGACAAGCAGAAACAAGTGAAGAAGAACGAATAGTGAAGAAGAAGGAGCTTTCAGCAGAAGAGGAACGCGAGCCACGAGCAGTGGCAAAACCGGCAACGACAGACGCACGACTAACAGCATCACGCGAACTTGCGATAGAAGCACCGGAAACAATCTTAGGGAATTCAGAATTGAAGATCGAAGCAATACTGAAACAAGATCAAAAAATGAAAACATGGAAAAAATAAGAAGAGAGAACAATGAAGGAAAATTATAAAAGACCTATTTAAGAAATAAATAACAAAAACAAAAACTTTTCAAAGAACGACATGTAAATGAATTGATAAGAGAGAGAGTGGGAAAACACATTTATATTATATAAAATGAAATATTGATAGAATAGGCACACTCACACCTTAACACATACATAAATAATCAGGCACACATAAACATGAACGAACTAAAATAGAATAAATCAGATAGGATAAAGAAGATTAAGAATAATTAATTTGTAAAGGAGAAAAGGAGGCCGCCTCAGGCAAACAACCTAATAATATAATAACAATAATAAAAAGATTATTGAAATGAACATGCAAATTATTTTTGGAAAAGGCAAGCCTCCCTTTTTACCTACATAAGATAAGAAATGCGAAAGATAGAAATAGGATAAAGCCTAGAGCATCGAATCAAAGAAAATAAATAAAATAAAAACAAAGAATCATAATAATAATTAAAATATAATGTAAAGGAGAAAAAGAGGCTGCCGGTAAACCAACCTAGCATCTTCAAAAGAAAAACAGATTCCCAAACGAGACTTAAGCCAAATATCCTCTTTTTCTCCCACATATAATAGGAAGTAGAATGGTGTTTTGCTGCGCAAAACACCGGCGAAGAAGCACAGAATTAGACATATAGGATAGATAAGGATAGGGTCAGTAAATCCTCTGGAGGAGGGAAAAGGCCAACGGCGGCGTCGGCCACGCGGCCTTGGACGTGTCACGTACGCGACTTGGCTGCTGCGTTTCCACGCGCAGACAGCGCCTACTTGATATCTGCCCTCCGCCGAATTGGAGTCTCGCGCGAGAAGATCCAACCTCCCTCCAGGTGGACAGACTTCGGAAACGGAGTCTAGCTCGAGCCGCGAGGAAGGCGACTCGAGGAGTCTGGATGACACCGCGATGCGACCCACATCTCTCTCCCGAACTAACCCGAACTAAATACACGAGTTACATCGAACACCTGTCTTTATTATTCAAACCCCGGATAACCGACCCCGAACCGAGTATCCCCACGTAACAGTTCACATCGAAGTTTTTTCATGTCTTAAGCGTCTCTAAATCACGTAAAACTGATTATTTTTGCAGTTTTTTGAGGTTAAGGGCATTATAAAATGTAATGATGAAAAAGAAGGGCCATATTAGTATTCAGCGATAAAAAATGCATAGAAATAAGGTTATACCAAATTTTTAATACATTTTAAGAGATTGTTATCAACTCATGTCGACTCCCTCAGAGTGATTTACGCTACACTCAGCCGCCATATTGAAAATTTCAATTTGAATTTCATAAAATGCCATACGGAATTCGGAGTATAGTTTAAGGAAAATTTTGGTATAATTAATGTGTCAATTTATTGCATTGAATTTTGGGCAACTCGCTGTGCCCGTTGACGTGAAACGTCTCATATATATTGTATTTCCGTTTGTCGCTGGTTTTTGCCCATGAGCATTACTTCCAGAGTGCTTGTCCTGCATCCCTCTGCTAGTTTTAGTACCCCTATTCCGGTTAACTGGACTATTTTGTTTGGGTAGTTGTTGCAGCTTATTTGGATGGATTCAGGCGCAGGTGTTGAGATGAGCCAGGCGTTTTGGGTGTTTAAGTAATTCCACTATATCTGGTTATTGCCCGTTATAACGACTTCGCATCGACGAAGATGGTTGACGTCGAGTCGCAATAGCATGTTAATCTCTCAATCATTGGTGTTTGAGCTTAACCATAGGTTCAACAGCAGTACATATGTAGACATAATGTGTTTTAACCAACTCATTTAAGGTGTCGTGACTAAATTTCAGACAATTGTAATGATCTGCGCTCAACGCTAGGTACTCATGTGATACATCGATGAATGCGGAGCTCTTTGTTAAGTTGTTCATTAGTTGTGGGACCATAAGCGGATGAAGTTTATATAGGTCGTAGGATGTTATTGACACCAATGGCACGTGCAAGATGCTCAGTATACGATCATTTTTCCTGGTCGCGTCGACTTTGGAGATGTGTCCTAATTCTTCGGGGCGTAGGTGTTGAGTTAGAATTGGTAGTTCCCCATGGTCCAATGAGTTTCCGAGGTCGTTGATTATTTGGGTCAATAAGGTAGGTTTTATTAGGTCCGGGAGTACCTGTCTGTTCTTCAGCTGCGAGAAAATGATGTTCATTTTCCGCGTTGTCTCTATTTCGTGATCGAGGGCTGCTATTAGGGTATATCCGTAGTTAGGGTAGATAGAGTTAGTTCGTAGTTTAGTACATCATCTGGGTCCATTACTCTGGTGATTTTTGAGGCGAGTATTTCCTCGATTTCGATCAGGGCCTTTGAATGAGAGGTTGCGATGTTGTACAACTCCTTTACTGCTCCACTGACTAGGTAAGATTTTTGCACTATGAGATTTATCATTTCGGATTGATCGTGATATAATTGATCTAAATTGTAATTGATCACGTCTATTTCGTCATTGGTTGCTAGGCCGAATAGACTTTTACTAATGCTGCCGATGAATCCAAGAGGAACTGTTCTTTTGGTTTTTATTCTTCGTGGTGGTCTTATGTGATCTTCGCTCTTGACATCTAAGCTGGAGGTATGAGATTCCAGATCGGTATGAGTTTGTTTGAGTTCGTTATATTTTAGTTTCATTAAGTCAGTGTTCAATGCTAACTTGCATCGCTATGGTGCTAATACTGCTAGACATTGCTTGAGTAAGCTATAGTATTTTTCCAAGGGTTGTGAGTTGATGACTAATCCAGTAGTATCCTAGTGGATGATAATTCTCCAGTCGGTTGTTTTGAAGCGCACGGTGTTAAATCGCTCATATTATATGCCGGGGTTGTTTGAAATTTCCTCGATCCCGAACAATTTCCTCTCTTGGACGTTTGCCAATGCTGCGATCAGCGTAATTATCCAACTTTGGTTAATGCTGTTCCTGATTCTGTAAAATTCCGGTGAGGTTAGTCCGAGTCCTCCGTTCTGGGGTGAGCGATTTTTAGATTGTTCATGTGTTTTCGTACTGTTTTTCCGTTAGGTAACAGGAGAACGACATTGCTCCGTCCTAGAATTTCTACGATTTTTAAGGGTTTATTGTTAATAACTGTCGGATTTACGATGTCGGGGTTCGTTTAGAATGTACGCGTAATTGCCAATTTTCGCGTTTATGGTTTTTGCTTTTTTATCATAACGTTCTTTTGATTTATGTTTTGCTTTAATTTGGCTTTGACCGGCCTGTACGCGCATCTCATCTAGTCGTAAGATCAAATCGCGTAAATAGGTGTTGTAGGTTCTAAATTTTTCGTCGCTGGGAATGTGCATAAGGAATCGCGCGATACGTCCGAATACTAGTTCGAATGGAGTGAATTTAGTCACGGCGTGTACGCTGGTGTTGTACGTGAAAGTGGAGAAGTGGGAAAGGTGATCCCAGTCATCGAATGATTCGGAATAATTCCGGATGAAGTCGGTTAGTGGTGCGTGACTTCTCTCAAGCGATCCGTTGGTTTGCGGTCTGTAGCCCGAAGTAGTTAATTGGTTGATTTTGAATATGTCCAGCATTGCCTGTACGATTTCGGAAAGAAAGCTCGTTCCTCGGACGAAGAGGATTGCTCTGGGAGCTCCAAAACGGCAAATCAGATGTATAGCTAGTGCATCTGCGATAGTGGTTGCTCTTAGATTTGGAATTGGTACAGTAATGAGGTATTAGGTTAGATTGCATTGCATCGTCAATAGGTGACAACTACCTCGCGGCGTAGTTCGTAGCTTCCCTTCTGTATCGATTGATACTTTTTCAAAAGCATCGATTGGTATGTCGGTAATAATCATGGGTTCTTTGGTTTTTGTTCGTTCGATTTTCTTTTCCTGACAGCTGGCGCATGTCCATACGAAGTCTAGGATGTCATTTCTCATGCCCGACCAATAGTATCTTTCGCGGATCTTCTGATAAGTCTGATTGATACCCTTATGTCCGCCGAAGTGGAAGATTATTTTTTGTCGTTCTGGTTTGTCGGGTTATTCTACCTTTCCATAACATATCGTTACTTTTGTTGGGGTGTGATTAAACGTATTAAATAGTATCTCGGTTAAGAGGCCTGGTTCTAGTGTGTCCGAGAGTTTTCTTCTCGAAATTCGAAAGCTACTTAGATTTTTCCTGAGTAGGACAATTTTAAGATTATGTAGAGTGTCCTTCAGCACATTGATGTTGTTCTTTAAGATTGGGGGGATGCATATGGTTTAAATCGGTTGACGATTCTGAATCGGTTGGACTGGCTGTTCTTTGGCTGTGGTCAGAATATTGGTTAAAAGGACCTTGTCGTGGTGGTCATGGAAAGAATAATGGTAATTCGTCAGCTCGTGGTTGACTGAAGTCTAGTTGTATCGGCGTGTCATTTTCCAAGCTGCATTCTTGGATTTCATTGAGGTAGAAAATTTAACGTTCAGTTTGGTGTTGTTTGCGCCTAGAGGAGTACTTCGGGCAGCTGGGGTGCCTGTTTTAATATTGGGGGTCAAAGACATGGCCCTGTAATGGCGAGTTAAGTTTTCCGTTTCGTTAATTTCTTTGTTGTTTGCTTGAGATTGAGCTCTAGCTTGAGCTTCTGCTACAGATAGGCGTGTTTTGGCTTCAGTTTGTTTTACTAATTTTTCGATTCGAGCTTCCAGTTCGGTATCATCTGGATACATTGGATCGTATTTATCCCTTTCATCGAGGATTGATCGGGTGATTTCGTCTAGTTCCTCCCCTTCTGATATTCGGGTTGGGAGTTCGGGTACTTGGTCGTCCCCGTATTCGTCGTCTGTGGAACCATACTGGGCGAAGGTGATTTCGCTGCGATTGACTAAGCTTTGATTAAATCTGTCAATAGATTGTTGGAGGGTGTGTTTGGTCAGTGGGAAATGTGACTTTGTGGGGTTTTGGTCAGTGTTTTCATCTTAGCTCTCTGCGTCACTGGAGCTATTGGGAGCCGTTCATATCTCCGTTTCTATAGATTCGGGTTCGCTCTGGCGTCGATTATCCTTTACTTCGTTTTCGGTCAATTCGAACCTTATTGCGCTGGTTCTTGGATCGGCGATTGGTGGTCGGTTGTCTCAAGATTAATTGAGTGGTTCATCCCGCTCAGTGAATCCGGTTGATGACTGCATTTATCACATTCATATAGAGAGAAGTTAGTTACCTGATTTCGTTGATACATCATTTTCCGGTTTGGGTTGAGCTGGAATTTTGGTTTTGGTTCCCAAGGTAGTTGATCGGGTACCTTGTGGTTTTACTGCAATGGTTTTCCGGGGAAAGCTGGATGTGCTTGCGGGTGGTGTGTCCGGTTTGGAAATTTTGGCTCGTATACGGTGAGCTATCGCAGTATGCTCCAAGCTTGGCATGTCCTTATTAGTTTTTGAGCCTTTCGGCCTTCCTCGGGGCGGAGCTGTTGGGAGGTCCCCTCCTAGAGTGTTAGCTCTATGTCGAGGTGCCTAACGTTTAGCTCCTTTTGAGGATCCTTTTCGAGTACTAATATTTTTAGCTTGGGGAGGTTGGTATTACTCTCCTCTGTAGGCTGATAATTTTCCTCGGGCATGTCTTGCGGATTTCTGGATAGTGCGTCAGCATTGCACTTTAATTTGCCGGGTTTGTATTTGAAGATGTAGTAGTAACCGGTGAATTTGAACCTCCATCTCATTAGTCTTTGACCAAGATCGATGCGGTTATGCATCCAATTAGGAGGTTCATGATCGGCTATTAGGGTGAACTGCCTTCCTTGTAGGTATGGCCGGAATTGGTACATGGCATATAGAGCAGCTAGACCCTCTTTTTCAGTGGTGCTGTAATTTTGTTCGGCTTTGTTCAAGGTCCGGGATAAGTAGGCCAAAGCGTGGTCGAAACCTTCCTCTTCTTGACTGAGCATGGCTGCGATAGCGTAGTCGAAGGCATCGGTGGTTGTAGGGTGAAGTTTTTAGTAAAGTTCGGGAATTGGAGGATAGGTTCGCTACAAAGGCGCATTTTGAGGTCATCAAAGCTTGCTTGTTGTGATGGCCCCCACTCGAACGATTGCTCCTTTTTAAATAGGTTGGATAGTGGTTTGGAAATTTTTGAAAAATTTTCTATAAATCGCTGGTAGTAGCCAGCGAGGTCTAAAAATTGACGTATACTTTTTAGGCAGCGGCGTTTACGAAGTGGTGGGGGTTGGGGAGCAAAATTTTGAAAAAACGGAAACGAGAGAAAAATTAAAAATTTAGGCGACGAGGGTTTTTGTTTTCTTTCACGGAAGCGATGTCGTTCTTCGGTTTTTAGTTGAGATTGTTAGCGTCTTCTTCGTAATTAGTTATGAAGTGATGAGAATCACCTTTTAGATTCCCTTTTTTTTAACATTGTTATCGTGATCGTTCAGTTGATTTCGTCGTTTGTTAATAAGTCCTTAGTTATTTCTGTTATTGTGCTTGTCTTGGTGCTTCCTTTTGGGTGCTTATAAATATTTGGGTAATTATGAATAGGTCGTATATAAGATAAGTTAATAAAAGTTTGATCCGTCGCAATCCGTGTAAGTCGTAGTAGTTAGTTAATTAGGACTGGGTTATTTGATCGTGTATATATGCATGTAACGGTGTGTTCCGGGATTTGTAAAGAATTTCACACAATGGTAGATTATGTTTTGTTTTAAAGTTTCTAAGTTGTATAATAACCTAAATCCCGACAATCCCTGACCCCAATGATGTTCGCCTGCGGCGCTCGCTTCCGTTTCCGGTCACATTATGCCATAAAACATACCAAAAGTTACTAAAGAAAAAGAAAGAAGGACTTTTCGTCCCGAAAACCACCGTTATAGACATACATATATATAAGATGGAAATAGAGAGTAAGTGTACAAAGTTTTACATCGATTGTATATTGACTAAAAGGCTTTGAATGATTAATAATCGTTAGAAATTTAAGTAATACGTGTAAACTGGAAAATAAAATTTAATAGTATAAATAGCAATCTGGCGAAATGTAAATTCTGTCTAATTCTATATGTTTATTATCGAAATATTGGTTTGTGAAAAACAGGGGAAATTATTGATCGTGATAACTAGGGGAAAGATAATTTATATAAAACGTTCAATATTACGACTGGCAAGTGTAAAGTTTTGTATAAGTTATTAGCAAATATTATACTATAGAATATAAGTTAAATAAAATCTGAATTAATATTCGTACAACTCCAGGGGTTGTACCAATTCTATAATATATAACTGTTATTTGTTTATAAAAAAAAAAAAAAAAAAAAACGAGGTTTACTGCAAAAAGATAAAGAGTAATTATATATTTATTTAAAACGTGAAACAATATATTTTTAAGGGAAAAGAAAAGAAAAACAATTCCGTCTGATTTATAATTTTGAAATTTGAAATTCAATAATTAATAAGGGACATATATTTCAAATCTTTACCGGTTATTTAATTACTCAAGCGAGTTGTCGGAGTGAGATTATATCATATAAAATGTAATGATATGTAGGTAAAATCGGTGTATAAAATATTAGGTATAATTATAATAGCGATTAGCAAAATATTCTTGAATTATTTCTAATTAAATTTTCTAAAATGGGAAAAGGTAAAAGGCTACTATTTACTTCGATCAAGTTCTACATTGTAGAGAGGTATATTGTATATTCAGTTAGAGTTATAAGTAACGGTGATTTATTGAGCTATATAAGTTCAAGGGTCAGCGAAAAGGTTGAATCTGTTAATCCATAGTGTAAAACTAAGTTTTCAGATTTTCCGGGTTTTATTGACAGTCGGCTCCACGGAGGTTTTATTGCCCTTTATTGCTCGTTCCTTTTCATCCAGGATTAAGGAGCCACTTAGCCACTCGGTGCGTCAGTTATAATATAATTCAGTACGGTTTGCAAAAGGTAGGTATATTATAAAACTTGGGAATAGTATGAGAATTTAGATAAGGAATAGTTGTAAGAATTTAGATTGTTAGAGATTTCGACTGATTTACAGAAGGAAAAAAAAAAGGTATTGATATTGGTTATATTCCGATTTAATGTTATACGCAACAGAAAATCTTTTATTTTAATATAATTATATTTATATAAATATATATTTTGTAGGCTCGAATGCTCGTCCCGTACGGGCCCGACCGCTTTTTGTAGCAGCGCACACTTTCCCCCTCTCTCTCTATACTTCCTCTCTCCTTAGATTGTTTGATTTAATTTAATTCGATTTCTTACCTCTTACTATTCCGGTAAATGGGGATTCCGACTTCCTTCTGTAGCTTTTGGTTTTATTAGTCTTTGTATTGAATTGACTTCTTTATATTTATACTTCCTTCCTTAGCCTTTGGGTGATATAGATATAATAAAAGTTCTCCTTTGTGGGTATTATGTACTTGGTATTTATTTCTATGGTAGTTTATTTGGTACAGAACTTCGATATTTATTTGATTTGATAATTAAATGTTTCTATGCAATTTTTTTTAGCAAATTCTAAACTCGACTTCTGTGGCCGGCAAATCACGATTCAAATTCTAAACTCGGCTCCTTGGCCTCGACTAGAAAAATGCAACTCGGCTCAATAGGTCCGTATAGGGATGGCCTGCTGCCCCCCCCCCCCCCCCCCCCCCCCGCTCCACCGAGTCCGGCTGAAGTTTTCCAGCATTGAAGGAGACTAGTTCTCCCACTCAGCTTCGCTCTCTCCTTGCCCCTGAGCTTGCACTTCTGGCGCAGTTATTTTCCTTTGACAGGTTCTCTCTCGCACCCGTGGTGAAGTTTTAAGGTGATTGTAACCCTGATAAAACTGACCAATTAGACCTGATTAATACCGATTTCATTTTAATCGGGTCAAATTGGATTAAATCGAGGTAATCGAGCAGCCCGATTACGCGCTAATTGGTTCTAATTGGTTTTAATTACAAATCGGTTCAAATACATAAATACCCGATTTATTGTGTTTCAAAAAAATCGGTCTTAATCTTGGTTTTTTATTAATGTAATTTGAATCTTATACGGCAATAATCGGTTGTAATCGAAATCGGTTGAAATCGGTATTTAAACAATATTGTGTAATTGTAATTAATCGGTTCTTGTAGTGCTATAAAAGTAATCGTGTTTGAAGGATTAGCGTATACGTCGGTAACAATCGGTTGTAATCGAAATCGGTTGAAATCGGCATTTAACCAATATTGTGTAATTGGATTCAATCGGTTCTTTTAGTACCTAAAATTTAATCGTGTTTCGAATAGAGAAGTGGGTAGATTATTGAACAATAATCCACCTCTTGAAAATTAAATATCGATAAAAACTGCCGGTAAAACAGTTTAAAAAATTTTTGTTTGCTGATTTTTTTTTTAAAAATTTTGTGGTGATTGAAATTTTAAAAAGGGACGAGTGAGATACATCACATTATTGTGATATATTATTTATTTGTTGTTGAGCGATTGTTTTTTTAGGAGCGTTTTCAGATAATCGCAGAACGGTTAGTTAGAAAATTTTGCGGAAAAGTGCTTTCGGGAGGGAATTAAATAGAATTCTAATTGTTTTTTTGTTAATTCCAAGAATTGAGATGGTCAATTGTTTAAATAATTAAAGTTTTTTTTATGAAAAATAAAATTTTCTGGAGAGAAATTGGAGAGAAATTGGAGGGAATTCGCGAAGAGAGCGAATTACTCCGAAAAGCACGTGGAATCGATCTCTGCGCACCACTAGTAGGTTTCGAACCTGCGACCACAGGTAGAAAAACACGAAGAGACAGGGGGTTCGAACGCACAAATCAAGAGAAGTTCGAACGAAGGAAGAGTTCGAACTTTTACGAGTCGAAGTTCGAACCCAGAGTATTCATGTGGAAAGAAGCACAGACTAAGTGAAGTCTGTGCATCCGAAATACCGGAAAAGTGCGCTAGCAAGTAAAGCTAGTGCACTTGAAGCCATATAGCTCGAGTAGAAGCAGGATTCGAACTCGGGACTTCGAGATTCGAACCCGGGAAAAGTCGTATCCTTGCTCGAGCAGATCTGGAGAGGTGCACTAGAGCAAAATCTAGTGCACTAAGTGAGATTCGAACTCGAGAATTCGAGATTCGAACGCCAGATAATAAGTGGTTTTGGAAATCCAGCGTCAATCTCAAGGAAAATGGCAAATACGACGCTGAAGGTACTAGAGGGCTGGTGCTATGGAATAGAAGAGGAAGAACTGGAGGAAGACTTCGAAAAATAGAATGGACTGTAGAAATGGCTGTTGGGGAATTACTCAGCAGCCGATTTTGAGCCATCTGGAAAATCAGATGAGCTCAAAGCGCAAATGCAACGTGAGGAGCTGCGGAAAGCTTACATCGAAGGAAAGGCCTTCGAAGTAACTGGGTCCACAATTTACAGCGAAAGCATGAATCACGAGGGGTCGCACCCTTATCAGATGCTGCTGGTGGATCCAGTAGTGAAAGCGAGCGATGAAGAACGTCTGGAGCAACTGTACAGGCTCAGCGCGTCGCAGCCAGAGAAGGAGAGCTCAATTACGGAGCAAGTCCCAGTCGAGCAGATAGAAAGGCCGACTAGGGAGAGCGACACCAGCAGCGTGACGGATGGGTCCGCTACAGGTGACGAGACGGAGGAAGCAGCACCTCCAATGGTCTTTACTGGACCTCAAGCGGGGGATATCATGATGATATTCTCCGAGATAAAGGAGCAGACTGCACAACGCTGAAAGGAGCGGCAAAGACTCCATGCGCGTGCACGCAGAGTGGCAGCGATTGTCGGTTAAGGCCGACAGCGCCGAAGTTCGAGGTGAACCGAGGGAGAAAAGAGCTCCACATAGCCTCTAGCACGGGGCTAGAAGGCAGAGGTTCATTTAGACCGAATGGCACTGGTTTTGGCCTGCATCCGGAGATGCAGGCTGAAAAAGTCTCTAATAGGCGACCACATGTGAATTTCCAGTATACGTTTACGTATTATCCTGGAAATAGTAGCCTTTTAGAAGAGACACAGGTGCGCAGGCCCGCGCATATTGTTTCAAATGCTACCGGTGTAGGCACAGTCTGGGAGAGGGGGAATCTCTCAGGTGCTTACGTACCAAAGAGAAATAGCAATAAAACGGTGGATCTGAGCTAGTGATGGACTCAGATCCAATAAACAATTTGTTTCTGGAGCCAGCACGCAAGGACGACACGCAGGTCGGGACGTTGGCCAGATCGTGAGACGATGGCAAGTCCGATTCTCAGGAGAAAAGGATCAGAGTATTGATGTTTTTCTCACCCAAGTAGAAGAGTGTCGTGTGCTCGCAGATCTGACAGAAGAGGAGCTGTTAGCCATCGGCTGAGATTGTTGGTGAATTGTATAACTGTGTGTTGTAGAAGTTACAGATTGCACTAGACAGTGAATTTGACTTTCTCCTTCAACTGCTAATGTCCGACCAGAATGCTAATTCCAACTGAAATCCACTCTGATCCGAATTATAAAAATTTTCTATAACTTTTTCTTGAATAAGTTTTTTAACTTCAATAATAAATTCATCTCCTTTTTTTGTAAATATTCTGCTCCTTCAAAAGTTTTTTTTGTTACGGATTTATTAATTTTTCTGCTGACAATTCTATGAGCTTTTTTAAAATTATGTACCCAAGTATTCGATGCTTTAAATCTAAAATCTTCATGTTCAATATTCTTTTATGCTTGTAAAGCCCATTTTGTAAATCTTTGTCATGGATGATATGACCGGCATCGATAGCATTTTTAAAATTGTTTAATACAAATGTACAAATTCTGACTATTTTTTCCCTATAAGTTTCTCCTATATTTAGAGTTTTTGCCCAACGTTTTAGCTGCGAAATTTATTGCACTTTCCGAAATCGGTTTTGCACATTCTTTAATGCAAGATTTTTTGTTATTCCACTTCTCCAGAAATCCACGGCTCTTTCTACATAGTCATGATCTAATTCTTCTACATCTAATGTGCACACTTGTAAATCTTCATTTGTAGTCCAGATCATATCATTATCTTCCACGATTTGCATTCAATATTTTTATATGGTTCTTCAAATGCCAAGGTTTCATCGTCTATCACTTCAATATCATTAAACTCTTCCATAGCGTTGAATAAAATTTTTTCAATGCTACCTTTTAAATCTATCTCCCGTTGTGATATTGGAGTATTTTCTAGCTTTAAATCTTGGAATGTTATAACAAGTAGATTTATTACGTTTATAGGATTGTCAATCATTTTGAGAACCTAAAAAATAATTAACAAATCATAATTGTACTAAAAAGAAAATTTCCTCAATTAAAATAAAATTTATTATGTGACTCTGACGGTGAATTATAAACAAAACATTTTTTAGTTTCCTCTTATTGTTAATGTTTTTTGTTTTAGATCTCTTATACATCCATAATTTACAAAAAAAAAAAAAACGAAGAACTTTATTTTATTCGTTTAGTTTAGATTTAGTTTTAGTTTTAATTGTTTATTTACTTTATAATAATTAATTTATTTAATTATTAATAATTAAATTATTCACTGTATACTTAAGGGAGTTCCCTCGATAATTGAATTGATGACGTCAATGACTTACAAATTTTTATGTAGCAAGGTAAATGATTGAAGAAGCTCCAGTTAAAATTTCGAGAGGCTAAGGTACCTCAAAGTCGAGAAATAAATATTTTTGTTAATGCTTTTTTAACACGTAGTCTTATGGGAAAGATTTTCTTTTTTCCGATTGTAAATTAATTGATGATGACAGCTTTACGATTTTTTTATATAGTAATCGAGAATTTTTTTTAATTTTTAGCAATTTTCTAAAAAATCATAGGGTAACTGTGAAATAAAAGGGAGCAGATATTTCATGTATAAATCTCATTAGCCTATAGGCTATACATGCAGAATATATACCTGTATATACTGCTACACTGGTCAAATCTAGTGAATTCTGTACTTGACTTACTACGTATAAAGAGAACCTCCTTAAGGGAGTACCGCCATCCCTCCTGAGGCTGTTCGGTTTATTTTTCTGTTCCAATTAATTAAAAAAACGGTAAGTTACATAAGCTTCATATTGTACAAAATGCTTAATAACATCAAGGTACTTTACCTTATTTATAATAATTTTTTATTTATATACTTCTGTGACGCGTAATTATTCTCGGGGAATAATTCGCGTCTTCGCGAGCAACAACGAGATGAGCGCGACTAATTAGTTTAACTGCCGCGCGCGAGGGAGGGAAGGACCTACCGGTGGTGCTCCCATGCCTAACCATGAGAGCGAGCGAGAGAGATATGGCGCGATCGGCAACGGACGTACGCCGATCAATTTCTAATTTTGACTCGAGGTATTGGGATTGCGAGGAGGAATAGTTTTGCGTGGGTGTTTCGCTAGGGATCGCGGTTAGTGTTGTGAGAGTGTGTGACACAGTGCAGGTGCGAATTACCCTATCGCATCGTGCTCGGGGAGGTATATCACCCCCCCCCCCCGATTACTCCATCAGCAGCGGTGTGCGAAAGGGTAACCGACTTCCCTCAACTGCTGAGTTGCGTGTTGAGTGGACCGGCCGGCCACTCACGAGAGAAAAAATAGGAGCAAGGAGTTTCGCCCAGGAGCACTCCTTTCACCAAGTAAGTAGCATTATATTGCGAGTGCGGTAGGCGATATAATTCGTGCGAGCGTTCGGATACGAATTTCGAACGTTCATTTGTATCTTCTTTCTCTCTCTCATACTCGCACGGTTGCGAGTGAGTCGCTATGCACCGGCATAGCGCTACATATTTCTTGTTGGTAGCGCAAGTAAACACGCGCCGGCGTGTTTACGTCGGAGATACGACAAGTCTCCGAGTATAGCCAAGCTATACACGCGCCGAACCGAATATAATATTCACTGGAATATTATGTTCGGCAGATAGAATATTCTAACGTTCGATACGTTCGGCGTTCCGTTGGAATTCCAGACAGAAGAGTTCAAATTGAAGTGTGCGTGTTCGACGGCAACGGCGGGCGCGCACACACTAACATCTCGCGCATCTTTGTATTTTTGATTTATTTTCCGTAGACGAATAAACGTCCTTATTACAGTTTATTCGTCCAGTACTTTACTCGTTACAAATTTCCCGTGTCCGAGCCCCG
Organism: Megastigmus dorsalis; assembly: GCA_900490025.1. Taxonomy (NCBI): domain Eukaryota; kingdom Metazoa; phylum Arthropoda; class Insecta; order Hymenoptera; family Megastigmidae; genus Megastigmus; species Megastigmus dorsalis. Next base: position 18,696 of record UELU01128728.1, read on the forward strand.
ACTACCGCCACTCTCCGCGGGACTTGCAGCAATCAGCTGCAAGTCATAAGCTGAGCGGTCGAACCCGGCAAAGGGAGCCGGCAGTGCGTGTGTGGATATACACACGCACAAGACACACCGAGAACGAGAAAAGTGAGAGCACGGAGCTCTCACGTTGTAGCAGGCCACAGCAACTCGTGGTTTGATTTGCCGTCGGACGTACTCGGTACGGCCCGGGGTAAGTAGCTGGCTGCCAAGTTACCTCCCAAAATACCCGGTTACACTTCATTATATATACTTGTTTACAAACAAATAAATTCATTTCATCACTTTTTCACTGCATCCTCAATACAAAAACGAATATTATATATGTTTACACTGTACAAATACTATGTTCAAATGTTAAAGTATAAAAAAATTATTACAATTCAGTATGCATCTGAAATCAAACAAATGCAAAGTATAACTGCCAAAATAAAATTTCTGTGTTGTTATTGTGAGATTCGAGTTGCGCGAATCAGGGATCAAAATAGAGTCTGCCGAAAAACAGTGTGACTTCGATAAAAATATCCATACAAAAATGTTTACTGGTAAGAAAAAAAAGTGGTATTACAAGTATTGAATATCTGCACATCAAATAATATTTACTTTTATAATTTAACATAATAAGTCAACCTCATTTTTTGGTTTCTTAAAGAGGGAGTGTTATCTTGTTAATAAAAAAGCGCTTCGAGATAATACGAGAGAAGTTTCTTTAAATATATTTAAATCGAAATATATTATTTTTGAATATTCTGTTGGGTGCATGTGTGTGTGCCTGTATGTGCGTGTGCATGTTTGAAACTATGTTATTAAATTTTGTACTTTCATGAAAAATTTTTTTACAACTTTATTTTGTACATGGAATTGTTGATATGTTTGAGATTAACAGTGATCTTACATATAATTATAACAAATATTATCATTAATTTTTAAATTACTATTATATATTAATTTGGATTTTATTACTAAAACATATTTTAGTATTTAAACTTTTTTTTGCATATCAGTAACATGCATAAAAATGATTTTCCATCAGACATTTATTTTGCAAGTTTGCAGACAATTTTTTTCCTTTTATAAAATTACTTTAATTAAAAGTATAGGTATGAAATAAATATATATAAAAATATGCACATAAATATGAAAAAGAATACCGTCTTGCAGTAAATTATACTTTTTTATAATAAAACAACGAAGTTGTTATGGATAAACAACGTTGAAACAGGGGGTAACTCGGATAGCTGAGATAGAAATTTTGATTATGGTGCAAAAGAAAAGATTTAATTTTAAACGTACGAAGTATCAATATAATAATATAAAAAAATGAAAATCAAATGCTTACACTCATAATCCTATAACGATATAGTCGACGGGGTGAAATTAACCCCCGGAAACATAATGCTAATTAATTATTTGATGCATAATAATGCTTAAAATAAGCGTTCCAATATTTCAAGTGGAAAAATATGTTGTAATTAATTTTTATAGTGCTAAAAATCGATATATTTAATTTAGATTTAACTCAACCCTTCAAATGATTTTTTTGAAAAGACCCTGTTTGTAAGACACGTCAACTTTAATATTTAATTTTCTTCATAATAGAATGATTTTTAATCCCATAGATCTTATTGAAAAATTTGAGTACCAATAAACCAATGATAAAAAAATATCACGTTTACCCTTACAGAAAATAGGGGATGCAACCCCTTGTCGTAAAACCGTGCTCGTGCAACCGCCTTTTTGTAAGAAATAAAACGGCGTTTATTTTATTAAAAACGTCCAAATAGTTCTTGAGATATTTAAAAAAAAACTGTTTTTGAGGGTAAACTTTGTAACGGGGTTTTTCCGGGGTCAACTAGAGCAGCCAACTACTTACCCCGGGCCGTACCGAGTACGTCCGACGGCAACTCCAAGCACGAGTTGCCGCGGCCCGCTACAACGTGAGAGCTCCGCGCTCTCACTTTTCTCTCGTTCTCGGTGTGCTCGTGCGTGTGTATCCCCTTACACACACACTGCCGGCTCTCATTGCCGGGCTCGGCCGCTCAGCTTATGAGCCGCTTGCTGCAAGTCCCGCGGAGAGTGGCGGTAATCGGGGCTCGGACACGGGAAATGCTAATGAACGTTAGACGAATAAACTATGACAACGATGTTTATTCGTCTGACAAAAAATAAATTACAAATACAGAGTTTCGCGAGGTGTTAGCGTGTGCGCGCCGGCCGTTGCCGTCGAACGCGCGCACTTCGATTCGAACCCGTCTACAAAAGGTTCGCAACGTCGAACGTACCGAACGTTCGAATATTCGAGTCGCTGAATATAATATTCCGATGAATATTATAT
>UELU01128729.1:0-17768 GCA_900490025.1 Megastigmus dorsalis
TGAGGATTTAGGATAGCTCCCGGGGCACGAATTTATTAAATGTCATCTGATAATTTTTCAGGGCTACGTATCGGGTAATGCTGATGTTGGCGGTATTTGGCTAAAACATAGGAATATCTTTAAAATGGCATAACTCGGTCAAAAAAAATCGTAGAGGGTCGATTTTTTTTTAATACTCGTTGGAAAGTGTACTTTAAGATGGTATTTGTGGTTTTTTGAAAAAAAATTTTTGGTAATCCAGGCAAACGTGCAAACTATTGTGTTTTTTAAGAAAAAAAGTTGGTAGGCCTGATTAAGACATAGCAATGTGGAATTGTCTCGCAGCTATTGGATATCATTTTTTCCTGAAAGTGCACATAATTCCCTACAAAAATAAAAAAAAAATTATCTCAATACGATGAAAATTGACCGAGTTACAAGAATTTAAAAATGTCAATTTTTCGATGAAAAATTTTGTTGCGATAATTTTGTTGCGCAGTGTGTATACAATATAAACAAAAACACGCACGGAGACACGAGAATATAGTGAAGTTATTTCTAAATATAGGACATAACATACCGTACAAGAGTATTTAATATCCTTAATAATTTTGGATATATATATCAAGTGCGCGGAATACAGTGAATATTTTACAGTAACTTTTTAAAAATAATAATAAGTATATATTATAAAATATAGATATGTAGGAATATAATATATAGTATATGTATAATTAATACTTGTATAGGTACTGATTTATCAGATATTACTCAATGTTAACATATCAGATTACCATTATTACCAGATATTTCTGTGGTAAATCTTCAATCAACATTGTACTCATATTAAGGGCCATGTGCATACATGCAAAACCTATTTTTTCAATTTTTTTAGCGTTAATAGTCATCAATAGTGCTATGAAATTCATATCTAATATTAGCCATTTTGGTCAAATATTGGTTGAATGTTACTAAGTAAACTATGTTTATCTTTAAAATTTGTGAATATCAAGTTAGTACCGGAAATTATAATATTATGTTTTGATGTTATCTACTTAAAAATGCCTAAGCAAAATAAATTTTTCGTATATTTCTAGTATTTTTGCACTTTCTGAAACTTCAATTTTTAAGTTGATAATCAATATAAATTTATCGATATTTTAAATATTGTTTATACATAAATATTTTCAACATTGGAGTGGAGAAGAAGAAATTGAAGACTTATCACTAGATGAAGAAGATATTGATAAGGATAGTGATTCTTCATGAACGTTATTGTATTGTTTACATTTGATATTTTAATAATCAGTATCGTATGATTAAATATAATGATTTAATTTAAATTGCAAAATGATATACTTTATAATATATACTTATTATTATTTTTAAAAATTTAATGTAAAATAATCACTATATTCCGCGTCTTTGCTATATATATCCAAAATTATTAAGGAAATTAAATACTCTTATACGGTATGTTATGTCCTATATTTAGAAATAACTTCACTATATTCTCGTGTCTGCGTGCGTGTTATAGTCTATATTAACGTGCTTACTATGTTAATTTGGAAACTATTCAAAGAAGGTAATTTTTAGAACTTATTATTGATGCATCAGAGAATCTGTGTACAATGTTTCATAGACTGAACACTTTTTGATTTTTTTTCAAGAGCGCTTGAAGTTCGGAAATCAAAGCAGTGGCCGATTTACAGTATGACAAAATGCATTACAACTTCCATTATTCAAATTTGGAGGCTCTTCAAACACGGTAATTTTTAAAACTTATTATTAATGTATCAGAGAATCTGTGTGCAAAGTTTCAAACACTGTACTCTTCTAGAAGTTTTTTATGAGCATTTGAGGTATCGCAACTCAACCGAGTCGCCGAATCATAGCACGAAAAAAATTAATTTAACTTGTATTATTTAAATTTTGAGACGGATTATCGGCTGTAATTTTTCAAACTTATTCTTCATGCATCGAGGAATTTGTGTGCAATGTTTCAAAAATTAATCACTTGCAGATTTTTTTTTTCGAGCACTTCAGATATCAAAAAACAAGCCCGAGTCTGATTAACAGCATGATAAATTCATTAATCTTATTGCAAATATTCATTTTTCCTATTTATGAATAAATTACCATAATTAGTCCCATTCTTCCGCCCCTTTCCCGTTCCTTGGAATGAATTGCATATTTGCACTCTTATACAATAACGCGCAGATAGTCGAGAAACAGTTTTTTATATTTGATTTATTTATTTCTTAGTAATTAACATTTTTCTTAGTATTTACATATTATTTATTCATTAATTATTCATTAATTATTCATTAATTATTCATTAAAAAAATAGTAAAGTTTTATTCTTGTTCAAACAACTAATGCGTAACAGGACACGGTATTATTTAGATATTTTTTTATTCGAAAATGATTGGCTTGACGAAAAGTTTCATAAAACAAAAAGTGCTTCGAATCACTCGAAGAATACGTGTAAATTTTTCCAATATGTTTTGGGTCACTTTTGATTTTTTGGTTCTGGCCATTTTCCGGAAAAATTAAAACATTTCCAAAACGTCCTGGAAAAATTCACGAGTATATTTGGATGATTCTAAACATTTTTTTTCAGTGAAATTTTTTCATAAAGTGATTCCATTTCGAGTAAAAAATTAATCATTAATTCATTATTTTTTCTGACATTCGGCCGCTATTTTGGATTCGCCAAGTTGATTTTTGATATTTTTAGGGATTCGGTTTTGAGGGAAAAATAGTTTGAGCACGATTTCTGGAGGTTTTAGACCTCTAGCTCAACGGATTCCCTGTGAAAATTTTGTATTTTCAAAAAAAGAACTGAAAAATTTCACGTTTTTTTCCCAAAAATTTCAAAAATGAGGCTCAAAAAAGCTTTCGGAATTTTCACGCCGGATTCTGAAAGTTCATTAAAAAATCTATCGAAAACATGGTTTGCATGATCATTTCTGACCGAGTTGATTCTTCTGTACAGCGTTGAAAGTGGGCATGAGCAAACGTGCATATTTGACGTTAATGGGTTAATATTACGTACTTCGTATACAAGACTATCCGTATCGGTGTATAGGAGTTTACTCTGATGTCCAACTCGATTCCTCATGTATTCATAATGAAATCTATACACTAAAGTTTTTGATAAATCTAGAACACTAAGTCCTACATATATCGGTTTCGATACATAAATTTCAGTCTTTGACAATTCTACGGCAACTAAGTTCTGGTCAAAGATTGAGCGACTATGATAATTAGGCTTTGCTATGAGAGCCTCTGCACCGTACCATCCAGTCCACTTATTTGTAAGCTTGACATCAACTCTTTTGCGTGCATTTTCTATTGTTTTACCATAGACCACATTATTGTTAAGTTTAAAAAGAAGTTTTTCAAACTCATTCTTAGCATTTTTTCTTTTCTCACTATTTAAATCAATGTACGGTTTCAGCCATGCCTTCTGCGTATATTCTAATGCTCTATGGACCTTTTTTAAACGCAAACCGTGTTTATGTGCTTGCTTAAGTGCAATATAGTGTATAACATACTTGTTCTTATGATTTAGCGTCGTCAAAAGTTTGTGTATGTAAGTTGGATGATCCAAGTCTACTTCCAGAATGTAGCCAATAGGCGCATCATCGGTCACGTCATAAAAGCCTGGCTTTTCCGTATTGGAAACCCACGCAAAGGAACCGTAAGGTAGGGTTTGTTGCATTGCCCATCCATACAAATTGTTCAGATCATAATATAATAAATATTTAGATTCTTCATTTTCCTTATACTTGCTACCCATATATTTATTGTTTGCTTTGGCATAGCGGTTGCAGCATTGACTAATGCCACCGCGTATTCCTGGTTCTATGAACAATACCATGTCAATGTCTGTAAGTAGGACTAATTGAATCTTTGTATATTTTAACATAGCATCCCACGTTAAAATCCCAGTTGTTTCTAAAATTCTCGAACACTTCAGTTAAGAGAAGCACATCAGCCTTTAAATACAAGTCGGAATACTCTCCAAGAGTTTTTATATCAAAATCATTCCAAACTCGAGAAGCATGCATATAATCCTCATCAGATATATGACTATCATTCAAGCTGCTATAGAATTTTTCCTTCCTTGGAAGTTGTTCCTCTTTTAGACTTTTAAATGAAGCCACATACTCATATGGGAAAATACCCTTTCTTTTAAGTAAATCGATCTGATTTGTTGAATATTGTCATCCTTGAATATTCAGTAAGCGATGTCCAGTTTTTCCATGTAAGAAGCTAGTTTGTCGACCGAGCAAGGCAGGAAATGAAATGAATCAATGAATCTGAAACTCCTTTGACTGCCTTTAATATATTTCGTAAATGAAATGTATTTTTCCTTTGTTTGGGGCAAAAGAGATACTCGTCCTTCAAAACTTGTAGCGATTTCTTTTATAATTAAGTGCGAGTCATAGCCAGTAAGATTATGGAATACTACTGACAAAGTCCTAGAATCTGAATAATTTATATTGCAGACATCATGAACTGGTACTCTATACCTGAAACATGAAAAATGATGAAATTAATATTTGAGAAATCGTAAGTAAAAATGAAAAACAAAAAAATAACTTTTTGACTTCTTACCACTCTCTAAGACGGCAATGGTCTCGAACTCTTATGTCAGTGCGAACGAAGTCATTCTTACAAATATGGCAAATTATAGCATTTTAAAACTCGTTATTTTCCTCGTTTGTAAGCTCATCCATCTCCTGCGGGTTTTTGTGAATACCCTCTATTTCTGATGTTAGATCTAGCAGCCTTTGAACGAACCAAGCCGGTGCGCTCACTCCTTGTTCTTCTTCTACTTGTCTATGAAGGAGATATCGAGAATGACTCTCATCATAACTGCATTTAACGTACAATCCTACACTAAACGCTTTGTGTTGTTGATATGCCTTTTTATCACCGACAACAGGTTCCAGCAAGCATTCAAAGTCGACATATATAATGAATGGAACTCGCTCTTTCCTCTAAAAATTTTTGAATTTGAGTATTTTGTTTCGTTTTTCGGGCAGCTGAATCTTACACTTTTTCAGAATTGCATAGTCCTCTATATGGTTACTCAGTTCAACGTCATCGTGGAAATAGTGAAGGCGGCGGTCGCATATATAAGCTTTTGAACTATATTTCGTAGCCTGCGATCTTACAAGTCGAGATAAATCCTTTATCCAGACATAATGCCATTTCGGTAAGTATGCACTATCCATTCAAGTTGCCAATGGATCTTCTTCTTCTTCATCTTCATCGACATAGTAGCCCTGTATTAAAAGAAGATTAGCGTGATACAATTTTTTGAATGAGATCACATAGCAAGGAGACAGACTATATTTTCTCCCATCTTTTTTCAGTACATACAAATTTATGGATACATGACTTTGTTTCTTAAATTTAGTAATCTGTTTGTGTGTTACAGGAAATTCAATCCCCTCAAAATTCAGATTTCCTTCAAATCTTTTGTATGTGCTAGCACGCTATGCATGGATAAGATCTGGATATAAAGCTGACAATACGGCCCATTTGAAGCATTTATTATCATTATTTTGCACATTAATACATGCACGCTTCTTAGCAATTTGTCCTGGTAATTTAATATGTGAACTGCCTTTTATTGGATTGAATTTATTCATATTTATAGTTAAATTTAAAATTGAAAGCAATTTTCAGCCAGAATCTTTCTCTTGAAATTCCTCCATATCTCGTTCTATCACTTCTTGTACATTGGTTATAAACCATTCTTGCAATTCTGAAGTGGAGTAACTGGCGACACTTTTAGTATTAAATTATTTTATTTCCACAGACTGTTCATTATTTTTCAAAAGGATATATACAGCTGCAAGAACAGTATTTACTTCAAGCGTACTGTGTTCTTGCAGAGATATATCCATAGGTGATTTAAACACTGTGTATGCATCCTCTAAAAATGCTTTGTAATCAATATGACCTAGATTGGTGATGACGCCTGATCGTATATAATTTTGAAACGCCGATTCAACATCATCCCAGCACTTTTTATTCTGCTGCTGCTGCTGCTGCTGTAAGCCTTGCACCTTCACTGTCACTCCATCACCTCGCTTTAAACTGCATTCGAGTTTACAAGACAATACATTGAAAATTTGCTCGCAGCGACTGATATTTACGTTTTTCTGCAGTGTTAGTTTCTGCTGAATTTATATTGAAATTCATGTTGGTTATAGCATCTAAGGCTAAGTCCATCTACCTAGAAATATCATCGAGGCTTGCAAGATTCTTTGCTGCATAGTGGTGTGCATTTTGTAGTAATTTTAGAGTATATCTAAAATACTGTACTGGCAGCATGATTTTGCTTTTTTTCGCTTTCGAGAGAGAGAAGTCAGAGGAGTGTTGAGAATTTTGGAGCTCTCAGAAGAGTGATCTCCAGTCGAAGCCTTAGCCACCTTATATACCTAAATTATATGTGGAGAGATGCGCGAGTTTCCAATGCGCAGCAAAAAAAAAGGCGGCGTATTGAAGAGTGGTGGAGGTTGTAGAAGATGCGCGCGCTTGCTAAAAAATGAACTAACACAGCCGAAGAGTGGGAAGGCGAACAGATGCGTTAAAAGTCTGCTGCAGTAGTGCGTATGCGTATTAAGATAAAACGGCATAAAAATGTAAAAGTGGTGGGGGAAATATAAAAGTATAGAAAGAGTGGCAAGGCGAAAAGATGTGTTAAAAGATTGCTACAGTAGTGCACATGCGTATTAAGATGAAGCGGCACGAAAATGTAAAAGTGGTGGGGGAAATATAAAAGTATAGTATAAATACAATAAATGATTTAAAAGCAATTCATTGGCATTCGAGGTGGAGTACATATTAGACGTTCAAGGTTTCCAGATCTTGTCGAATGAATTTATCATCAAGGAGGTTGTTGTATTATCTATCGAGGAAGACGCATTTCCTTCAGCTTACTTATTCCATGCACCTCAAAAGTAGTGTCAGCTTGCTGAGTGGCAGAAGAGTGAGACTCGTTGGTTCGAGCAAAATTACCATGGACTACCCTGAAGCTCTGGTGATATACCCTACGAGGATTTGGTCGAGACGTTGAAAAATGCAGTACAAAACTCCCGAACCGTTTTTGTCAAAGAATTTAAAAAGAAAAGGATTGTGTGAATAATACATTAACATTTAATCAAGCGGCAAATTCATTCTGGAATACAGCGGAGGGCCATACGGACTAGCTTAGTTCGTATCAATCTGTAGAGATTTTTAGGATAGGTATAGAAACATAGAGGAGAATTGGATCGTTCGTTGCATTGCTCGAAAATTAAAAGGCAAAGCACAAGAAGCGCACGACGTTAAGGCTATATATAGATAGTAGCTCGATTGAAAATCTTTTACAAGATTTCACACGCAAATTTGGATACGTCGGCAGACCGGAAGAGATTAGAGAACAGATGTATAATCTCAGCCAAAGGTCAGAACAAGTAGCAGATTACGGTTTGCGAACGCAGAAACTTGTGCATAAATGCCTATTAGGTATCGAAAGCACGATCGATTCAGATGGATCACGATTACGAATATCATGCGGCAACAGCTAAACGCGAAGGACTCCAATTCTTCCTAGCAGGGCAGAACGATCCCCCGGAATATCGCGTACAAAATGATAAGCCGAAAAATCTAGTTGACACGATAGCTAAAGCAACAGCATCCAAAACCCTGAAACCAAAGTTTACGGGATACACAAGACACCCGCCATCTTCAAAGCATTTAGAATCGAGGGCTATAAATTGTTTTATGGTAGCATCAAACCAAATACAGACACAGCAGAGATATAGCCCTCACTCATACTACGATACATCAAATTCACTAGAGGAAGACAGTTTTTACACAGAACACGAAGAAGATCGATACGCTTATCAAATATCAGAACATAACGACAACTTATACACCCAAAATGCTACAGTAAGGGTAGAACAAGCTATCGAACTTGCAATTATTGTCGTAGAAACGGTTATTTGGTAAAACATTGCTGGAAAAAGAAATACGATGGAAACTGTGAATTCTGCAACAAGCCGGGTCATGAATTTAACAAATGCTATATTATAATGCTACATTAGACGAACCTCATCAAAATAAAGTTAAAACAGCACGACCGAAAATGGGCCAAGCGTAGAGACAATACGAGGCATCGGGCAATGACCAGGAAGCGTCAAATTTCTCGCGGCGTCTGAAAAAATTGATATCTCGCGCAAAAGTATTAAAAAAAAATATTTTACATCTATATCCAAAATCGTGAAAAATAGTTAAAACCACGATGAGATTATAAAAGATAAGAAAATAGTACATTTCGTCACGGGGCGGAAGAGGATTATTTCACTCACGAGAAGTTTTTCGAGTGAGGAAAAAATCCTCTTACGCCTAGTCTCGAACTGTATTTTTCATCACGAGAGCCGTAAAGTCGCATCAAACATGCGATTTTGAGGTTAGAGTGACGAAAAACACATTTTGGCCTACAGGGCGTGCTTTTTGGAATTGGAAGCTGAAACTTGCACGAACCTTATATTTATTCATACCGGTAATTATAAAAAAATTACTAATTGAAGTTAAAATTCTTGAATTTATTTAAAGTTTTAATATTTAAGAGAAATGAATATTAAAAAAATTTTTTTTTGGTGAAAAATTATCTATACATATTATATATTATGTAGTTTGATGGAATTTAATTATTTGGATTTACAGCTTATTTTATTTTGCAATTGTTTCGTCAACGCATTTATTGTGAGATCTTTGGTCACGTATAAGTGTAAGATATTCACTAAAATTTCGGAAAGTACAGAATGTGAGGGCCGACTAATAAAGAGAGAACTATGTCCAACGATGAAAGTCATAAAGATGACGGAAGTAATGAAAATGACAACTGGAATAGCATTTCTTTTAGTCGTAATGCCAACTGGAATAACTACAATCACGATATACATATAAATCCAGAAATTCTTTAAATTAATATAAATTTTAAAAATAATTTTAGTTTTAAATAATTATTTACTACCGTGACCACCAAGTTATACCTTATTCAAATTGTATTTTATATTATTTTATATGAGACTTTATAATAATGTCTCATGCGTCACTAAGGTTCAAACTCACTATTCTTAAGAGGGTCATCCGGTGTGACGGCCGTTTTTTAAAAGTTTTTTTCGGGATTTGTCATGGCGAAATGATATTCATATTCTTTTCTTAAAAAGACACAAGGCTTCCAAATTTTTACTATTTATTTATTCACTCTTCAAGTATGTCTCTGAATTTTTTTTAGACGAAAATATGTTCTTGATCATGAGTTATACCGCTCGAATAGCACCCATGTCGAAAAAGGTAGGCAAACGGTGTTCATAATTCCGGCAGACTGAATTATCTGAAATAAAAAAAAAGGAAATTGCATATTAATCTATAACTGGATAGCTAACGCCAGAACTAGGATTTTTTGAAAATATTACAAATTAAATTTTTCACATGCTTTTAAATATGATTTTTTGCGTCTATTTTTTTATATAAAAGGAAAACGGTTCAATATTTTACAAAAATCCTAGTTCCGGTGATAGCCAAACGTGTGCTAAATCTATCATTCAAATTTTAATGAAATCGATTAACTCGTTTTTAATAAATCATGGACACCTGTTAAAAAAATCCATTTTCAAGAAAAACGCGTTCAAAGTTCATATATAACTTACACCATGAAATTTTGGCTTACCACTAATTTGCTATTCTTAGTCCATAGAGTAATCCTTTCTCTTCTCCTTGAAAATTCCTCAAGGCTGATTGCTTCGACGTGGCTGAAATTCTGGCCTCTCTTGCCGATGCGCATGAGTTTGTGTTGCTCAGCCAATCGGACAGCCCATTGTATCCATGATCTTAATAATGCCTTTGAAGCCTTCATCGTAGATTACTGTGCCCAAAAAAGTGACAATGTCATGGAGCGAACGTCCAAATTATTGAATTCAATGACTCATTGTTATTCTGCGTTTCTGCTCCCAAATATAGTGTCAAAATATCGTTGTGTGACAAATCTACATAGAAAGGTTTAGCCACTGCCTGCACTTTCATTGATAAAAGGGTCTACGCAAGGTGGAATTGGCTGAGCGTGCCCATAGCTTCAGCCACCGCCATTTAAACTGCTGATTTCGCCTACTGGACAGTTCTGCTATTGAGGATTTTCGTCTGTGGAGCGTTTGTGGTAGAAAATAGCCCAAACGTCGTTCTTCATTTCTTCTAATGAATCGGGATGACCACTAATGGCTGAACCATAAAATTTTGTCAACTCAATAATTATTTTATCCGTTAGTTTGCCCGGACCTTTACCACCAATGCCTTTATTTTTTTTAGCATTTCGGAATCACGTTCCCATCCGTTTCTCAACGTGCCCTTCGCATTCTTTTTTTATAAGGAGAGTGTCTCTATATATTTCAGCTTTTAGAATGCCATTGAATGTTTTGCTATCGCCATCGCCGACGTATGTCAAATATTTCATGCCGTGTTTTTGGACCGAGCGCAAAAACATTTTAACAATGGCATCTTTTTCCATCTTCCCGGAGCTTCCTGTATGATTTATAATAAATGCAGGCTCATGATCTGCATGCCGTTCCTCATATTCCGCTGCATCAGTATTTTTTAATTTTTCCACAGATTATAAGCACCAAAAAAACCTACTCACAACCATAGCATCTAGCACTTTTCCAGAATATTTTCTAATGAACGTTGAGAAATCAAATAGAGACGAAAAGCCACACTGCAGATGAGGCTCTGTGAATATTTTCCAGAAGTGCGGAATATGTCGAGTTTTCTATACCTTGACAAATGTCCATTAAGTTACAGAAAAGATTTGTTCCTTCGTGACCAATTCCTTACAACCGCATCGCAAAGACGAAGCGGTGATTAATTTCATATGCATTTCGAAGTATAGGGCACGAGTTTATCGTTATACTTATTTTTATATTCGTATTGCTTGTGTTCTTCTCTTAAATTTTCGCGTTGATTTATTTTTCTACAGTTTCATTTTGTGAATTTAACCTATTCTGCTACACTTAATTAGGTGTGAGAACTTGTACGCATAAGCTACCTACCCGGATTAGCTGAGGCGAGTACTCTCACACACCCTCACCCCCTTAAGTATTCGTATAAAATCCGCACAGCAGACAAAAATTACACCGGAGCAGAGTAGGATTCCATAGAGCTACAACATGCCAAAAGCCGCGTTGAAGGCGACGACAATGGAAACGCTAGAGCAGAAGAAGTCAGCATACGACGCGCGGAAGCAGCTAGTAGCCAAGTAGTAAGACAAAAAGAGGCCAACCGTTCAAACCCCGAGAGAGCAAAGAGAGTCTGACTCTGCATTTTCCGTGTGATGCTAACTGTGAGAACACTGGTTTCGGTGCGATACTCTCCGCGTCCTACATCGCGATCAACGAACACTTGCAATTGACGACGTCCGATGTGCGATCACGGAGAGAACCCGAGAGTACAAGAGAGCGAGAGCTTGTAGCTTACAGTGCATATTTGGCGCACATACAAGGCGAACCTACGAACTCCGGGAAAGCGATCTATCTGAAACTTTAGGAAGCAATTTCTTATAGTTAATATCGAAGTTCAGGACCAATATTTTAAACCTTCAATTTGAGTATTTGTAAGAGTTAAAGTTCTATTTATTTTAAAGTCGTTAGCGTTTTAAAATTTTATTATGTTATAACTAGATTAGAAAGATGGCTGCCGTCCAGTAAACATGTGTAGAGAGTTTAAGCTCGGAAAAATAGAGTAGAAAGTGAATTTAGAGGAAAAGTTGAGTGCTAGTGAGTAAAATAACGAAAAATGTAATAATATATTCGGTTTTAAAAGAGTTGAGAAAGAAAGATAAAGACAATAAGAGAAGAAGGTACAGAGAAAACTCAGAATAGAAAAGTGAGGTTAGAAAGGGCTAGAGAAATGAGGGGTAAGGGAGATTGGAGACTGAGAAATGGGATATGAGGCGTTTCACGTCAACTCTCCAAGCGCGGCGCAGGAGCGCTTAATCGTGCTGTTTTCAGCTCATGTTTAAAGGGCTAAAATGCACCTAGAAATTATCATAACGAAGTGATTTCGATGTATTTTTTCCTCGGCTTTCCGATCGTCTTATCAGATTTGTAAAATTTGCTTAATTTGACCTTGAAAAAATATAAAATGTGCTATATCTCAAAAAATGCATTTTTAATATTTTTTTTGACTTGCTAGATCGAAAGAGGAGGAAATTTGACGTCGATATAGCTATTTTCTGGAAAGGGGTTTTTGGATTTTATCGAGATATCATTCAACAAACACAAGGCGCTCGACCAGGCGCAGCGCGCCGAGCGTGCTATTGCTGCAGACCTTAACTCTTAGCTGCTCGACTAACCATCATTACAATGTATACTCCTAAGCTTTTAAAGCTTATTCAAGTCTTTTTAACAATTTTTGAGTTTTTTAATTTACGAAATAAATCGTACTCGGATACCAAAGATGTTTTTTTTAAGTTTCATAGTCTTTACGATCTATTGGAATAAAAGCGTGATATTTTAAAGTACCTGGGATAAACTTGGCCTTATCGATTCGAACTTTAAATTTCTTTGAATTTTATTCATAAACTTCTTTACTACTAAAGAAAATTTTCGTTTCTTTGCAATACTTTTGTGCCCAATTATATAGATCGTAAGCTGTAAGTATTTTGTTAGTTCCTGTAAGCTGCAAGCTAGCTCTACGGGCTCCTCTTTTCAAATTTGCACCTATACTATCACATCCAGTTTTGCCGTGTGCAGTGGCAAAAAAATGCCATTCAGCTTTAATTTGAAAATCTTTTTGATGAAAAAGAAGATTGTGAAAATTACTCTTATTTTTAAAATGTTGTGCTGCTCCGTCAGTGACATAATAAATTTTTTTAAGTTTATGATGACTTTTAAGATAATTTATAATGATTTTCTGATATTCATATACCGAAACAGTATCATGATTAAGGTTATCTGAAATAATAGCTATGCTTTTGTGTTTAAGTTCATCCTTTATTTTATAATACACCATAACTGTAAATATAGTTGCTTGATTATTATTCCAATGGAATGATTGAGTTGCATTTTGAATAACAAATTTTCGGCAAAATCAAAACAAATTACTACCTCTCCCTCTTCAAGATTTTCTTTCAAATTTTTAACAAAAACCGCTTGTTGTTTAGAAAAAAAATTGTGGGTTTTTAATTTTACTAATCTATCTTTGAATATTTCGAGAAACCTAAAAACTTTTTATGTTTCAGAAGTAATTGAGCAACGATCGGTTTGCTTCCATGATTCAAATTTAATTTCATGAATGCCATGATTTTTCAGAGCATTCGTTATAAGTTTTTCAAGGTTTGAAAAATTACTCTCGCAATCCAAACAATCACCTAAGAAACATTTATCGGATGGTTGAGTACATACAATTTTTCTTATACAGTCGTGATAATCTTCTAAGGGTGCATCAGTATTTTTTGTTAAGTGTTTCAAATTAAGAGCTTCTAGCATAAGTTTCACATTTTCATGATGCACGCATACACATACATTACATTATGTGTGCCACTAGTTCCAGCCAATACACAGTGGGGTGGTTTTAATTGCGTGAATTTTGTATAGCCTATCTTGACACTTTTATATTCATTTTTAAATAAAATATAGATTTCATTCAAATTACCGAGAAGCAATCTCTTTTGAACGGGTAATCGTTCACCAGTAACTTGTTTTATTGAAATAAAATCTTTCATTCCAGGCAATAATTTACTGATGTCATCACGTTCATAAAAGTTTTTTACCAAATTTTTAGTTTCATTAGCAAGCTCTTTTCCTTTATTTTTCAATGGCACAGTTTAATAAGATTTATCTGTATCTGTCTTTAGAATTTGTCTTGCTTCCCATTCTGTACAACCTAATTTTTCCATTAAATTTGTACGTGACTAAAATATAGGAGCGAGCAAAAGTAACAAAATTCTTTCTTCTTCTAATTTTGTTTGAGAAAGCTTATTTTTTAAATTTTCAACTACTGCCATGGCAGCTATATGATCTTCATCATCACAATTCAATTTAATTTTTTTTGGTGTTTTATTTATTTCCTAAATTAAAAAAGTAAAAAATTGTTAAAAAGACTTGAATAAGCTTTAAAAGCTTAGAAGTATAAATTGTGATGATGGTTAGTCGAGCAGCTAAGAGTTAAGGTCTGCAGCAGTAGCACGCCCAGCGCGCCGCGACTGGTCGAGCGCCTTGTGTTTGTTGAATGATATCTCGATAAAATCAAAAAACCCCATTCCAGAAAATAGCTATTTCGACGTCAAATTTCCTCTTCTTTCGATCTAGCAGGTCAAAAAAAAAATATTAAAAATGCATTTTTTGAGATATAGCACATTTTATATTTTTTCAAGGTCAAATTAAGCAAATTTTGCAAATCTGATAAAACCATCGGAAAGCTGAGGAAAAAATACATCGAAATGACTTCATTATGATAATTTCTAGGTGCATTTTAGCCCTTGAAACATGAGCTGAAAACAGCACGATTAAGTGCTCCCGCGCCGCGCTTGGAGAGTTGACGTGAAACGCCTCATATATAGAATATTAGAGGTAATGAAAACAGAAATAAAGAAAGGAAGAGACACAAGGGGGAAAATTAAACAGGCGAGGGAGCCGTCTTTGGCTTAGTGGGTAAGGCGCTTGCCTGCTAATACAAAGCGACTCAAGTGGTCGTGAGTTCGATTCCCGTCTGAAGCTCGAAAATTTTTTCGGGCTTTTTTCGGACGGAAAAAGAACCTCGACTACGGTATTTGGAAAAAAAAAGTCCCGCTGGGCATAATTATTGAACAATAACAAGTCCCACTGGGCAAAAATTGAATAAAAAAGTCCCACTGGGCAAAATACCAGGTAATGGCCTAAGCTCACCAGCAAAAGGCCAATAAAAACTATTAAAAAAAAAAAAAAAAACAGGCGAGGGAAATATCGGAAGACGCACTAAAGGAAACACAGGAAGACAGAGAGGAGATAAAACAGCGTATGGAGGAGAGCATGAAAAGGAACAACAAATCAACAAAGGAGATAAAGGAAAAGGTAAAAAAATGCCAGGAAGAAATGAAAAAACTAAAGCAAAAATGGGAAGGACACGAGACCAGATGCGAAATGGAACGGAAAAAAGAAGACAAAACAAAGGTAGACGAAAAGTTAGAGGACATGGACGAAAGGATGGAGGGCTTGGAAGAAAGGACGGAAAATTACAAGAAACTAACAGAAGAATATGAAAGAGAAAGGATTAAAAACAATTTAATTATAACTGGGATTGAAGATTGGGACGACGAGAGTGAGATAGAAGGACAAGTTAAAATGAATAGAAGAAAAGTTGAGTATTAAGAGGAGGCCGGAACTACCCCCCTCCTCAATAGTTTGTAGTTCCAAGTTCATAGAAAAACTATAAGTCAAATAAGCCTCATATTGCACAGAACGGTTCATCGTACCAAGCATTATGGCGCTCAGCTCCTGGTATTACTCAAAATGATAAATAAAAAAAGTTACATGCAGAAATAGGCATGTTCAAGAATTTGAGGTTAATTTTCAATGCGTGAATGTCGGTTACTAGTTCCAGCTTTGTGCAAAAACGGCTAATCGTATCCACTTGAAATTGCACAGGGTTATTTATTCCATTGAGAACTATGGCGCTCAAGTCCAAGTTTTCATTTTTATAATCAATAGACCTCCCCTTAATCTGAAAATAAAAAGAGTGTGGAAAATAAGGATAAAGAACAGTATAAATGGAATAGAATGTGAAAGTTGGAGCGAAAAAAAGAAAATTATGGTGAATAAAAAAAATTTAAGAGGAACCAGGGTATATAGAAGGGGACCTAACAAAACAGGATAGAGAAATGCAGTGGAAAATCAGAGAAGGAAAAAAAAGAATGGAAAAAATAATCATGGAAGCTAGGAGATCAGGAAAAATAAAAGGGAAATATACCTTAAAAGTAGCATACGGAAAGCTATACGTTGGAGAGCGTATTATGGTATGGGATGAAGAGGAAAAAGAACTAACCTGGACTAATAAATGATAAGGGAATTGAAGAGGCATTGACAAGAGCGAGAAAAATAAAACAGAGGAAGAAAAAAAATAGAAGAAGAAAAAAGAATAGAGGACTAGGAGAGACGAAGGGTAAAAAAAGGAAAAAAAAGGAATGAATAGGAAGAAAGAGTAATCAGAGGTAAAAGAGAGCGAGGATAGGGCCCAAAGAAAGAAACTTGCATCATAAGGAGAAAAAGGTAGAAAAAGAAAAAATATTGGAGGAGTGAGAGAGAAAACGAACATAGAGAAGAAAGGTATAACAGCCCAAAACAAGACAGAAAGAAGGAAAGAAAGAAGAAAAGGGTGAAGAATAAAGAAGAAAGAGAAAAGTAAATTAAAGACATAAAAAAAAATAGGATGAGATAGAGAGCATGTTAGATAGAAATAGAAAAAGAAAACAGATATAAAATAGAGTAAAAATAGGGAAATAGGAAAATGAAGTATTTTAGAATAGAGAGAGAAGAAAAATTCTGGATGGCGACCAGAAGGAAATAGGTTAAGGAATAATACAAGCATGACTTTGTATATAAATTTGTAAAACATAATGATAAAATAAAGACTTACTACTACTATGTTATAACTAATTTTAGTAAAACTAGATATAAAAAGACAATTTTCATTCATACACTGAAATACAAAATTTAATATTTAAATCATACTTTAGAAATTAATTTAATCTTAAAGTAATTATACGTCTATTACGCATGTAAGATTAAATGATATAAGCTATAGTAGATTCGACAAATAAATAATAATCAAACCTGCATTAAGCATAGGCTGCGCAGCAGTACTAAGTTTTGTAAGTCCTAGTGCCACAGCATTACTAGCAACAGCATCCATGGCCTGTATTTTGGCGGTCGCTGCGGCTGCAGCAACAGCTGCTGCTGTGGGCATCATGCTTGTACCACTGGGTGGACCCATAAGTGCATTAGGCGGTGTAATTGCCCGGCCCACTCTCAAGTACTGTCCACCTAAATCAAAAAGATTCATGGACGCAATAGCCTCGAGAGCTGACTGCATCGATTCATACTCGATGAAACCATAGCCTTTATGACGGTGAGGCGAGCTACCTTGAGCAAGTTTACAATAAGTTATTGGTCCAAAAGCCTCAAATACTGATTTTATGTCATCCTCAGTAAGATCCTGGTGAATTGAGGCAATATAAATACGGTTGTAGTGCTTGCTTTCTTCCGTTATCTCGTCAATCACTGATTGAGCTTGAGGCATATTAGATGGGCGGCCAACTACCTAAGGTCATATAAGGATAATTAAGTTTAAATAAAACCAAGTATAATTATGAAGACAACATTTTGATATTTGATACATAAATCCCCAAAATTTATTTAACTTTTAGATATGAGGCGTTTCACTTCAACTCTCCAAGCACGGCGCGCGAGCGCCAAAACACGCTGTGTTCAATTCGTGTTTAAACTACCTAAATGAACTCAACAAAAATATGTAAAACATAGATTTTGTGTATTTTTTTCTCAGATGTAAAATGGTGTAAGTATTTTTTCCGAAGTTTTTTATTTTCACCTTTAAAAAATATAAAATATGTTATATCTCGAAAAGTGTATTTTTAATATTTTTTTTAATACTTTTAATCGAAAGCTGAGGAAATTTTACATAGAAATCAATGTTTTGCACAGAGTGCAAATAATATTTACTATAAGATACAC
>UELU01128735.1:0-19384 GCA_900490025.1 Megastigmus dorsalis
AAATATTATCGCTAACCAAAAACGACTATTTTTTATTATTTTTATCCGGTCTACAAGAATGTGGCAGAAATATTCGCTAAAAACATTTATTTCGGGAAATAAATTTTTTATCTTTTGAACCAAAGATTTTACATTAATTCTGGCTAAACCATACAATTGTACTTACATCTTAACAATGTTTTGACGCGTTCAAATGCGCGTTCTTCAACGCCCCTTCCCTATTCCCACTTCTTATTTTTCTTCAACAGTTCGAATAGCAGAATCAACTCCTTGGAGTGATAGTTCGAAAATTTCGAATAGAAGTTTATAAAGCCGAGGATACCTTTTAATTGCTTTATGTTTCGTGGCCTTGGAAATATCTTTATAAAGTCAACGTTATCGGCTTGCGCACGTAATCCCTCAGTCGATAAAATGAAACCTAGAAATTTCGTCTCTTTGCATAAGAACTTGCATTTTTGAAATTCAATGTAAAGTTGTTTTTCCTGAGTCTCTCAAACAAGTCACTTAGATGATTCAGGTGCTCGTGCTCATTTGATGAAATGCAAAGCAGATCGTCAACAAAATTTATGAGGTGATCACCGCTTCCACGCAGGGCAATATCGAGCCCGCGTATCAACGCTGCACTGCTAATTTTTAATCCGAAGGGAATGACTTGGAACTCGTAAATTTTCCCTTCGTGCATGAATGCCGTGTACTTTTTCGACTTTTCATCTAACTTGATTTGCCAGAAATTCATGGTTAAATCAAGGCTCGTAATGATTGCTGCATTCTGACATTGTCTTAATAGATCGCCTGTCGTCTGAAGCGATTCATGGTCGTCTATTAATTTCTCATTCAATTTTCGTGTGTCTAGACATAAACGCATAGAACCATCCTTTTTGATCACGGTCACGATCGGGCTTATATATGAACTAGTCGAGCGTTTGATAATATCCCATGCTAGCATCCTGTTGATTTCGTCTCGAACCCTCTCTTTGTGGTTTAATGGGATCGTATAAGGCTTGATGAAGAAATGGTCCTCGTTCTTTAATTTCACCGAATATTCGAAGTTTTTGAGCCTTCCCGCTCTTCTTTGAAATACCTTCTTATATCTGTAGATCAAGTGGTAAAGTTTCGGTATCGTATCTGGATCTTGTGATATATAAGTAGACAGTTTATTGTGTATTTCTTATGTATCTATGTCGAATTCGTTTTCTTTTATCTTGAACTCGTCGTTTTCACGAATCGAGTCCATGCTAACATATTGGCATCTCGCTGCTTTATTTTCCAAATTCAGCTCTGGCCTTGTTTGTGAGTAAAGATTCTCATTCATAGAGAAATCTTCCTCAATTATTTCAACGAATCGATGATCTATCGACGCCTTTCGATTTAGTCGATATTGTTTCGGTTTTTTCATTATTGCTTATTACGATTTGATCTGCGACCGAATCAATTATGCAACCCATTTGTTTTATCGCATCAATTCCTATGATACATTCTCTAATTAATTTTGGGATTATAAGGAAGTTTAAATTGTAAATAAAGTCGAGTGCTTACCATCAGCTACTTACTCAAGCGCGTCCACTTCAAACCCGTCGCTCCCTTTATTATTAGGCCCACTACCGGTAGCATCGGACAGTCCTTCAATATTGCTGTGTGCTGACGTGCAAATGCTTCGAAAATGCATGTCACTTGACTGCCCGTGTCCACCAACGCCATCACTGCAACACCCTCGATTTTTAATTGTATTTTCGGGTATTGGATGACGTTAATTCTCGCAAAGGCTGATTGCGAGTCGTTCATGAGATTTTTTCTCGGATCTGCTAAAGTGGCCAGAGCGATATCTTCCTTGTTTCCGTTGCACCCTCATCCTCTTTTTTCGTTGAGATTTCCTCTGTTATTCTTACAGTCGGAAACTCGTTAATTTCCGGTGCAACGTCTACAAGTTTTTTCGTTTCCGTTTCGTAGTCGAATCCAATAGCCGCATTCAAGTGTTGCTCGAATTGCTTCTGTCTTAACGCTCCGAAATCTTTCGGATGCGTCCCGGTGCTTGGATCCAACTTCGCCTTAACTTTTAAAACAAATGCCTCCTTGATGTTAGGCTTTTTATACTGGTATGATGGGCTTTTATATGCCTCATCATGCTTATACTGAGGCTTGCCCTCTGCATTGCGCTGTCTATAAGAAATTTGCCAGCTTGTTTTATGCCGGATATTTTCCTCTGCATTTGCAGACGTCTTTTCAGTTCTTGTCATTACTTGACCCGTCGCTTGGCTCTTTTCCGAACTGTCGTTATCTTTGAACGATAACAATTCAAACAGGCGAGCCTGGATCTTGGTCATTTGTGAACGTATAGCGTATCGCATATCCCAGTCGAAGTGAGCGTTAGTTTTTCTAACGAGCTCCTCTACGGTGTAGTCACGACTGAGCTCTTGCACAAAGCCCCAGACGTAGGTCGTGTATTCGATACGTCTCCACTTCTGGGTTGGGTTATAGTGCCCGAATTCAACTTGGCGCGCCCAGTCGTCCTGGATCTGTTCGTTCCAGAACCGTTCTTTGAAACTTTCCACAAAACCTTCGAAGTCGCTAATTGCTCTCTTGGTTACCTCGAACCATGCGCTAGCAGCTCCTTCAAGGTTTTGTAAAATGATGTACATGATCTCGTGATGGTCGAGATTCATGATATGGATATATTTCCTCAGATCGTTGATAAACCTCATAGGATAAACCACTCTCGCCTCTCTCGCAGCTCTACCGCATCGGAAACAAAAAGGGAGATGAAGGGATTCATTGATACGTCTGGAATGTGTCGAGGAATGTGCCCCCCCCCCTTCTGACTCACCTCTTCTCGATGTTAGAAAAGAGTATAGGCGAGGGGCTGAGATTTTCAAGTACAGTCATTCTCACTCATTTCGTTTATGCAAGATCGCATAAATGAAATTGCTGAGTAGACTGTACTTTCAAATTCAGTCTTATTTAAGTTTCTTTAATTGCTTCGATGTTAATATTCAGTGAATGAATTTATTGTTGCTGAGTCAATAAATTCATTCCCAATTCGTTTGTATTAACCACCGTTTTAGTTAATTTTATTTTGATTTTAATTTTATTTTAATTTGGTTCATTTCTAGTTAGTTTAATTTAATGGACTCGTTATGTATCATGTTATGGACTCGTTACAGCCCTTACGAAAAAAAGCTGTAGTTCTAACTACACAAACTCTGTAATATGAACTACAGAGAATGTGTAGTTGATACTACAAAAAATACTGCAGAAAGCTGTAATCAATACTACAGAAAATGTGTAGTAAATTCGGACTACAGAAATAACTACACAGTAAGATCTTAAGCAAAATCGCTCGAATATTGTTTATTTATAAATACATCGCCTTTTTTTATTATAAAAAATGACTAGAATTAATTAGAATAAAACAATAATTAAAAAAAAAAGGGAAAAAAAAGTAAAAAAATAAACTTGACCCTGCCGGGACTTGATCCACGCACCTTCGGATTATCAGTCTGTTACCGTATCTCCTCGACCACAATGACTTCTGACACGCTCAGATAATTCTGACCAATACTGATTCTTATATACATGAACTGTGTATAATATAGCAGTTGAATATGAAAACTGATTACTATTTACAGAATATATTGGTAGAAGCTATTTCTATTTATAGTTTCCTTGTATAAAGATATGTAATAATAGCTTCCATACAAATGATAGATTTAAATATTCATGTTCTAGAATTCTTTTGAAGTAACTATATTATAGCCGAAAAATAATGGACCGAGCAGAAATCAATGCAGTCTATCCTTCCTTCGCATTTATTTCAGAATTGGTTTAAGTTTCAGCAAAACGGACAAAATTTTAAGTTTCCACAGACCATTATTTATCGGCTTTAATGGTTACTTTAAATAGAATTCTAAAACATGGATATTTAAATCTATCATTTGTATGGACGCTATTATTACATAAAACAGAATGTGTACAATGTTATTGATCGTTAGACATTATCCATTTTTTAATTCTTCTTTTGACAGCCATTTTCCTGGGGTCTAATGTTTTGAGATCGTTAGGAAGGGAATTGAACAGTCTTATAGCCACAACGTAGCTATTCTTATTGCTTATTGTTTTAGACATTTTAGGTAGTTGTATATTTTTGTTTCGTGTTATTCTATTTGTTGCTAGATACTTACTTTTTAAGGTCTCATAATGATAGTTTAGAGATTCAAAGGCAAAATTTTTATTTAAACTCATTGGATGGTTTTCTATCTCAAATTTGTTCGTATGTATATATAATTCTTAATATTCAATTTTGAACATTTTTCAACAAATTTAGATTATTATTGTAGGCACCATCCCAAGTTATGCTCCCGCAGTTTAATACACTATGAAATAAGGCGTAGTATATGTATAGTCAACAGAGTTTTAGTCTGTATGATCTTAGTAAGCTTGTAAAAAATGAAAATAAGATATTTAGTCTTATTTATAATACTTTCTATATGCTTATTCCATTTCATATTAAAATCAAATACAACACCTAGATATTTGAAATCTTCTACTCTATTTAATTGAGTGTTGCCCATGTTTATGTCTAAGGTCTCTGGGACGCTATCACTACAGTTCCCAAATGTCATGTAAACTGTTTTTATAACATTTAAAGAAAGTTTGTTCAATTCCAGCCATTTAATTACAAAATCTAAGTAATATTTCATTTTATTTTGGGTATCTGACCACGTGTTACCAGCTGATATTATTGCAGTATCGTCCGTATATGACACAATAGTCCTTCTTTCATATTATCTAATAAGTCGTTCACATATAAAATAAAAAGCAAAGGTCATAAGATTGTTTCTTATGGGACTCCTATAGTCACATTACAAGAGTCACTCAATACATTTCGTAATCTTACTCTCCGCTTTCTGCTTGATAAGTATATAAATATGGAGCTTCTCTAACAGTATTTTATTATTGAATGTATCAAACGCTTTTGACAAGTCTAGGAAAGTTACTGTCTATCTGGCTTACTTTTGTCTAGGTTACTGTAAATTATGTTAGTTATGTAATTTAGTGCATCTTTCGTACCCCTGACAAAACCAAATTGATGTTTATTTAGTATTTTGTTTTGCTCTATAAATTTATAAATTCTAATGTATATTATTTTTTCTAATATTTTAGCTATGTTTGATATTAATGATATTGGCCTATAATTTGTTGTCATGTGTTTATCAGATGCTTTATGAATAGGCACTACGTCAGCTGTTTGGAGTAAATTTGGCCAGGCTGCTTTTTCTATACATAGATTAAAAAGATAGGCCAGTGTTTCCATGATATACCGCGTGACACATTTAGCACACCCCACTTTTGAATTAAGTTTCTTCGTAACTGGATAGAAAAATAAAAGTGCAGCAGGTCTCATTCGACGTCAAGTTGTAATAAGAATTCAATGATAAAGCCAGAATTAATGTAAAATTTATGGTTCAAAATATAAAAAATTTATTTTCCGAAATAAATGTTTTTAGCGAATATTTCTGCCATATTCTTGTAGACCGGGTAAAAATAATTAGAAATAGTCGTTTTTGGTTCGTGATAATATTTTTATTCTTTCGTAATAAATATTAGAAATATTCATTATTCATCGTCGTTGCCGAAATTAGGAGTCTAAGATGACCGTTCCAGTTGGGTTCATCGTCATCACGTTACCGAACGGCGAGCAGAGTGCGGCAACTTCACTCTGGTCTCCGATGATCTCGGAGATTTCATTTATGATATTTCAAGGAAACTAAGTCCTTGTTCGGGCGCCAATGTTGTAACGTTCAACTGTTACGTGTTGGAATTTTGATAGATTCCGCTAATGTGTCAGGGCAAAGGAGATGTAGCGGAAACGTGCAATGGCCTTCGCACGTTGCCACCCAGACACTTTAGATTTTCTCCGGTATGACCCTTCTATCTCATGGGATATTGAGAATAGAAGAGCTGGAATATGGTGAGTGAGCTTTCCTTACTCCGAGTGTAAGTAAGCGCGCATTGGCTTTTTTACGGTACTTACGAATATTTTTATTTGAGAAATAGGAATCGCAATTGGATTCTGCACAGGAGATAGTAGGGCATGGTGCACGTGTGCAGAAAGCTAAGAGAAGAGCTACAGAGTCTAGAAGGAGGGCTAACGCGCATGAGGCGTTCGGTTTAGCCCTCCTTCTAGACTCTGTAGCTCTTCTCTTAGCTTTCTGCACACGTGCACCATGCCCTACTATCTCCTGTGCAGAATCCAATTGCGATTCCTATTTCTCAAATAAAAATGTTGTTGTGGGTTCAATCGTACTTTTCAATGTTTCAGAATATTCTATTTAGTAATAGGGTTGTGCCTGTGGTGTGTTTCTTAGAGATATGCATATAAATTGATACGATATAAGCAAAATGTCACCTAACCTTACAATTTCTATAGTAGCCGTGAGAATATTTTTTTATTTTATTGTATAATTTCGATACACGAAGACAAGAGGCACAAAATATATTTCATTTTCTATCATTTCCCAAATTATGAAGTGATTATGATAATCACTTCAAACATAAATTGAATAATTAGAATACCGGTATGGTAGGTCGCATTTTTTAAGTACGGCTTCCCCTTAATATGTTTTATTTTATATCTATATGCAGACAAGAATGCAGACCAACGTTGCAAACGAGCTGTTGCTATGGTTGGAATAGGTTTATTAACATCCAATATCCTACTCAATGCTGCATTATCCGTTTGCAACGTAACTTCGTGACCGAACAGAAATTCGTAAAACGTTTTAACACCGAAAATTATTGCTAAACCCTCGCGGTTTAGTTGTGAATAGTTGCGTTCACTCGAATTCAATATACGACTTGCATATTGTATTGAGCGACCAATACCTTCTTTCATGCTTTTAAATGTTTGTTCGCATTTGTCTGTCCATTTAAATCCGTTACGTTTTTCTAAACACTCGTACAAGGGTTATAATTTAGTCGCTAGATCAGGCAGAAATTTACTATAATAATTTATCGAGCCAAGAAAACTACGTAGCTGTGATACATCCGCCGGTCGGGGGATTTTCTTTATTTTATCTATTTTGTCTGTAATCGGGTGAATGCCGTATTTGTCAATTCTGTACCCTAGATAATTTATTTAATTCTGGAAGAATTAGTATTTGTTTCTGTTTACTTTCAACCCGGCGTCATCTAACCTTCTAAACACCTCATACAAACGCTCGAAATGCAATTCTTCATTAGGCGTGGTGATTACAATATCATCCAGAAGAACTACGACACCTGGTATCTCCGTTAATAATGTTATTATTTTACGTTGAAATTACCCTGGTCTCGCAGCTATTCCATACAACATTCTTACACATTTGAATAACCCTATGTGAGTAACGATTACAAAATATTTCTGAGATTCTGGGTCAATCGATATTTGTAAAAAAGCTTCCGCAAAATCAATCACAGTAAATCTTTCGCCGCCTGCTAAAATTGCAAAAATGTGATCTATGCTTGACAAGGGAAAATGATCTATTATTATGAAATGGTTTAATGTGATTTTAAAATTACCAGCTATTCTAATCGATCCCTCCTTTTTCAACAACGGAATTATGGGTGTCCCCCACTCACTATACTCAATCGGTTCAATTATTGAATTATCTTTTAGGCGATTTAACTCAGCTTGTACTTTCGCTTTCAAGGAAAAGGGTACTTTGTAATGATGTACAAATATTGGTTTTGTGTTAGGTTTTAACTCCAGTCTTATCGCTCCTTTATTAAACAACCCGAATCCCAGTTCAAAAACTCTTTTGAATTTTAATTGTAAATTTTCCAATCTCTTGTCTATATTTTTATTCATATAATGTACTTTTTCTTTTGAAACGGTTTGTTTTAAATTCAGAGGCCCCATTCCAAGAGTTTTTAACCACGCACGCCCCATAATGGATTTCCGCCTTTATTTATGATATACAATGCTTGATTTTCGAATAATTTGTCGTAAAAAATTGACACCGTTATCGAGCCTATTGAGGAAATGATGGAACCGTCGTACGCTCGCAACGTTAAATTAGACTTTTCTATTGGTATTTGTGAAAAATATTTTTGATAGACGTCTAATGAAATTTTCTATAGAATTTAATTTGTAATCTTTTATTGTGTACACATCGGTTTTATATCTATCATCATCGCTGTTACTATCATTATAAAAATCGCTATTATTTATAAGTGTATCATTTGAATTTTCAACCTCCTCATTATTCATTGATTTTGATGTGTTATCCATGAAGTTAAAATTTTTCTTTTGTGGAAACATTTTAAAAATGTGCCCTTTTTTCCACACTCACTACAAAATTTAAACCATAGCTACATTGATTTTTCAAATGATTACTCTTACCGCAACAATAACATTTCTTCTGTGAACCGCTAGCTTCTTCTTGTCTATGTTCATGTGCGTTGTTTACGTTTGGTGAACGTCACTGCGTACTGCTCACCGCACTAGCTGCTTGCTGATAATACGTTGATCGATCCGCGCGATTTATAAATTTCCTCACTGCTCCGACACTATGGAATTCCGACGTTGACTGCAATGAACTTGAGTTATTATTGAACGATATTGTGGGCGTTTTTTCATGTGCTAATTCTACCGTCTTGACTACTTCTATAAACTTCCTCAATTCCAAACTAGATTGCTTTAATAATTCGTATCGAATCAAATCATCTCTCACTCCATTAATTAATTGATCTTTTATATTATTATCAAACTCGGTTTGTACGAATTTACATTTTTGCGCTAAGCTTTTTAATGCCAAAATGTACTCTTAAATGGACTCCGTATTATTTTGTTTTCTATCTCTGAATGCTATGCGTAACAAGCACTCATTTTTTTCTGGCTCATATATTTCCTTTAATTTTTCTTTTAACTCGGCATAATTAATCGTAAGTATATCACCTGGTTCGCAAGCTGCTTTTACCTCAGCGAAAACCTCTGAAGACAATTTAGTTAACAAAAGTGCTGCCTTTCTGTTATTTGGTATATCATTTAATATCGTAAAACCGTCTAATTGGCTTATAAACGCGCTCCATTTCTTCTTTTTTCGAAACACCTCAATGTCGCCCAGATATGTGTTCATCGTGATGATCTCTGCTTTTTCTGTTACTTTCTTTCCGATAACATTAAGGCTTGTTGCCTCTTCTGTTTTCAAAAATTTGCGTACTTTTTCTCTTAGCACTTCCAATGTTTCACTTGCATCACTTTTTATTTTTAATTGTTCACAAACTTTTACAATTTGTAATTTCGACAAATTCTGAATCTACCCAGATCTTTTATTTTTGATCTCTTTGTTTATTTCTTGCCACTTTATATCACTCATCTGATTGACGTTCTAACGTTCTCCCAATAGAGAATCAAAATTCGGTTATTTCCGCTCTATCTCCAATAGTTTCCGAGATATTGAGCCTCAAAGTTTTTAGTTTCGTTTTTTCTGCTTAAATTTCAGGCGTAATATCTCAACAACTATTGATTCTCTATTGGGAGAAGCGAAAGTGGGTACTCTTAATAGAATGCCGATCTTAAATGACACC
This sequence comes from Megastigmus dorsalis, assembly GCA_900490025.1. Lineage (NCBI taxonomy): Eukaryota > Metazoa > Arthropoda > Insecta > Hymenoptera > Megastigmidae > Megastigmus > Megastigmus dorsalis. The sequence continues at coordinate 9,565 of UELU01128735.1, forward strand.
TTAAACCACTATTTAAACAATTTTTAAAAATGCAATTGACGGCGAAAGTGATATGTAGGAGAGAACAGAATTAAAATACCCGATTCGTCGAATCAGAGAACGAGTAGTTATGTGTGTGTACGTGTGATTAAAAAAATATAAATTAACCTACCTTTAATATTTTTCGTTGGAGCTGTAGCCTGAATCCTCATTGTTCGTAGCAGCGCCCGCTACGTAGAATCCAATATCCATTGTGAAGTTTACGCGCCACTCAGCGTCGAGATCCCAGTTTTCGATTTCTGGTTCGACCTCCTCGTAGCCCTCGGCCTCCTCGTAGCCCTCGTCTTCGTCGTGTTGCTCCTCCTCCTCCTCCTCTTCTGTAGATCCATGAAGTCCATTTTTTTTAAAACCACCACTTAACTTAAAAAAGATTCACTTAACAAAAAAAGTCACTTAAGATTAAAACTATCACTTAAAACTGTCACTTAAAATTTATTTAACATAAACACTTGGGGCAAACCGAACCACTGTTATAGTACGAATATTGCTAAGATTGGCGACTATTTTTCTTCCAATAAAGTTTACCTTTACGACAGGCACTTGATACCTCGCCGTATCTTCGGCTTAGCAATTCGTAGCACTAATCGCGGCTTCTCTAACACGCGCATTTTATTGGGTTGATTGTACTTAATAGAAGAACACATACATGTAAATTTACATGTGTTTATACACCTGGGGCAAACCCAGCCCGTGCAACAAAAACAATACCGCCACGATGTAAGGTAGTGTTTTTTTTATAATAGCCACTTAGGCAACTCACACACTTGTGTTTTCGCGATATTGTAGGTTCAAGCTTATCGTCACAAACATTAATTTCATTATCGCTATTTTCGCACTCGATAACACTGGCCACACTATTAATACTATTCGCGCAATCTATAATTTCTATACCACTGTTCTCGCACTCTGTAACGTCTACGTCACTGTTCACTTTAATATCACTATTCTCGCACTCTATTATGTCTATGTCGCTGTCACTTTTTTCCACGGCACTATTAGGTAAATGTCCAGCAGAGGCAACGGATGTATACTCGATATTTAGTTCAGAACTATCACTGTCACTGGACCGGTCGCGGTGGAGGAAATTTAATAAAGACTCCTCGCACTCATGAACGGGTAATCCATCCATAGTGCAAGGAGTCCGAACGACGACTGACTACTCAAGAACATCTTGTAAGATTTTCTAAAACTTTTACCTAATGTCAGCATTTTTTAATAACTCGCGATACCGAAGAGCGAGAGAGAGAGAGAGAGAGAGAGAGAGAGTATAGGGTGTCCCGGAGCTCGTCGCTGATGTCATAGGAAAGGCATACACGAGACATATAATACCCTTGCTGTTTTTGTCTGCATTAAATGTTTTTAAGATGTATGTCGACTTCAGAAAAGCAATGCAATGAGAAACTGAGATAAAACATTATAGAGTTATATATTATTTTACATATAAGCTCTTCGAATGGACTGCACATTCCTGAAGTTTTAGACAATATCACGACGAGTCGACTTTTAAGAAACAATTCAAGAAAAAAATAATTTGAATATTCTTTTACATGGAACTTCTTTTTAGACGACTTGCACATTCCAGAAGCTTGAGATAATATTAAGACGACTTTCTCGGATATGATTTTTCATTTGTATGGTGAATAAAATTGTTTTAAAATACGAGTTGCACACATCTGAAACTCGAGAAATATAAGTCGAATTTCTCAGTTTCTAGAAGTCGAGACCACACGTGCCTGCTATATAAGCTAAAAATTTATTAGAGTAGTGTCTCACTCTCTCAGTAAACATGGATTTACCGTCGAAAATTCACGTGCTCGGCGTTCTTAAATGTGCGCTTTGCATCGCGATGTCTCGCGATAGAAATGTTCGCTCATTATTTAATTTAATAAAACGCAGCAACTTGGCAGTTTTATCAACGGAGATTTTATTACAAAAATTAAAGTTTGTCTTGATGCATACTAATATTAATAGTATTGAGTATATGTGTCAACTCGGTCTTTTTATTAATAATCCAATTCTCGATCTTGTGGTGAGTGTGATAAGAAGACGTAAACTTCAAGCCAATCCTGCATCTAACCGCATACTTCATCGGCATAGTGAGTACTCTTTTATATATATATATACGTTTTAGTGCTTAGGGAAATGCGTGCCGATACAGAAGGCGATGAGGTGATCAGACAGTGCGAGATACCTCAGCTGAATGGTGCAGGGTCTTCGGCGTCAAATGACGCGCGCGGTGACGTAGGCTCACATAACGAAACCCATGCGCCTCAGCTGCACGGTACAGAGAGCTCGACGTTAAATGACGTACGCGATGTCGCAGACTCAGATAGCGAGTCTCATTCATCGGAGTCATCCACCTCGAGCTCCTCCAGCTTGGGTTCATCTGACACCGACACCGACAACAGCACTGCCGGTTCTTTAAACGACAGCAGTAAGTCCATAGTATTTTTAATTCATTTCTTGTTTTTTTAATTCATGGATATTCAAAAACTTCAATTTTTACAGATATTTATTTACAGAACGGTCAAGGTGCTAGAGGGATAGAAAGAGTTCCTCGTTTTATTATTGAGAGTAGCTCTTCACGGTACTATCAACGATTCGGTGTAGAAAGGCTCGAACTCACAGATTGAATATCCAGACCACCGCCCGATAATAATAATATTTACGAGTGGTTGGAGAGCGCTCTGTCTGAGCTGCATGAAAATCTTTGTGGTGACCGTGAGCCTGCAGATTTTATAGGCATAACTATTCAATCTGAAAGATTTAATTATGGGCCCTTATGGATGTCATTTAGGCCTATTCAAAATTTCGAAGTCGGCGAACTGTGGAATATGTTTTTCAGTGCAGCGCAAAGTGCAGCCGATTTTGATATTGATGACACATTGTTGATCAAGTGTGCTGTTATAAATAATATAGCAGGTCGTGGCCGTGTACGCTTAACCGAAGAGTCCATGCGAAAACGTTCGATTTTATCTATAAGAAACGATGATGGACTATGTCTACCGCGGTTTCTAGTTATAGCTTGTGCTCATGCAGTTAGAGGTCGATTGCACTCGGGCGTTTTGCACAACTATTGGAATCAAATTAGAAGACAAAATAGTCGAGTGCAGAAAGAAGCAGCTCAAGATCTTATTAATTTGGCAAAAGTCAGTGTACCGACGAATGGTTGCGGACTTGAAGAAATTCATCGATTTCAGATGTCTCTTGCTCAGAAAGGTATAGCTATAGTTGTGTATTCTTTTAGAAATTTTGCTCGCGGAGATGCACCTATTTTCGGCGGGACGAGATATGTAAGTGATGCTTATAAAAATGTTTTGCACGTACTACGAATTATGTACCACGAGAGTAGTAGACATTATCAACCGATACTTAACTTAGTGGGTGCAGCTGTAAAGTAAAGGATATTGCATACCGTGCAACAAAAGTTATAAAAACGTCGAGAGTCACAGATGTTCAAACAGGTGTTAAAAATGTGAAAATTGTAACCGGAATTTTTTTGGCAATTAATGCTATGAAAATCATTTAAGAAAAAAAAATCAGGTAAAAAGCCGTTATCTGTATGCGACGAGATTAAAATTTGTACAATTTGTTGCAAAACCGTGCGAATGAATAATCGTGGAGAAGCTCAGACCTGTGGTGTGTCATTTGGTAATATTTGCAACGAGCGGCTACCAGTGAATCATTTTTGCTTCATACAACCGATCAAAGATGGTACACAGAAACAAAATGTATTATTTTTATTTTATGATTTCGAGACGCAGCAATCCGTACCTGTACTTGGCGATGAGGAGAAAAAAATACACGTTCCAAATTTATGTGTAGTACAGCAAGTGTGCACTCTGTGTCTCGACGATGTAGATATTTCCAACAGGTGTGAATACTGTGGTATTAGAGAATACGTGTTTAATATTGATCCGGTAAAAGAATTAGTTGATTTAGCTCTAGCTAAACGTAAAAATTTCAAGAAGACGATATGTATTGCACACAATTCTCAAGGATTCGACAGCCAATTTATTTTTAAATATTTGGTCGAGAAGCAGAGTGAGCGCGAAAAACTGCAGGTAATTTTAAACGGTTCAAAAATTATTTTGTTGGAATGTTTAAATATAAAGTTTATCGATAGTCTGAATAACTTTCACAAGCCTTTAAGTAGTTTACCAAAAGCTTATGGACTTTCAGAAATTGCGAAAGGTACTTTCCCTCATTTATTCAATACTCCGAAAAATCAATTCTACATCGGACCACTACCATCTATAGATATGTACGCTTATGACTCTATGACGGCCAAAAATCGAGAAAATTTTTTAGAATGGTACAAAGAACAAGTAAATAGCGAATATGTGTTTGATTTCCAGAAGGAGATAATTAAATACTGTAAGCAGAATGTTAAAATACTGCGATTAGCCTGTTTAGCTTTTCGAGCGACATTCATGCAATTTGCAGTGGATCCTTTCGACGATTGTACGACAATAGCTTCCACATGTATGCGTGTGTTTCGAAAAAAATTTTTAAAGAAAAATCAAATCGGCATCGTACCCGTAGGTGGCTGTAGAGGAGCCGATAACCAATCCATCAAAGCGATCCATTGGTTGTACTGGATGGAGCAAAGAGGATTAAATCGCAGAATCGAACACGTTGGGCATGGCCGCGAGAGAAGATTACCCGAGAATATTCTTGTAGACGGATTCTGTCCTGCCGAGGAAAACGAAAATCATAGAGGAATCGTTCTTCAATTTCACGGTTGCTATTGGCATGGCTGCCCTCACTGCTACAGAGTGAATCGAGATGCTAGCTTGATCGACAACGACACGATGGATGAGAAAACTTGTGCCACTTCCGAAAAAATTATTGCTAACAATTATTAGCTGATCGAAATGTGGGAATGTACGTACGATTAGGAATTGGCACGCAACGAGGAGATGAGGTATTTTGTTGAAAATAATATCGAACTCGTGTACAGAAAGCGTTTGGATCCCCGCGAAGCATTTTTTGGAGGTCGCACAAGGAATACTGTTAAAGCGTACGAATGCAGTGCTGATGAAAAAATAAAATACGTGGATTTGTGTTCACTATACCCTTACATTTGTAAGCGTGGAAAATACCCAATTGGTCATCCGCAACTGTACGTCGGTGCAGAGGAATGTGAAAAAATCGTGGGTAAGTCCAACAACGTGTCTAATAAACGACAGAGGTACTGCTGTATGAGAGGGCACCCTCTCTGTAAACGTCATGGATACACGGTGGAAGCATCCGTGGACGTCTATGTGCGCCGGCCCGACAAGATGTGGCAAATCGGAGTTTGTGAAAAAATTTTGAAAGTATAGCGATCGTATGAGCGACACTCGTTTCGAGCGTATAATTCTCTACTATAGCGAGTGGCAGCCCGGCTATAAGGAACTTGGTAAAAATGTCCAATTTCGCGAAGCTGCTCATCATCGACGATCTTATGCGTGAATCCTCGTCCTCTGGTGGCGCGATTGTCAATCTCTTTAAAAAAGGCAGCCATCACAATAATCTTAGTGTCCTATTTATCACGCAGAATACCTTTCATCAGGGAAAAGGCCAGCGAGATATATCGTTGAACGCGCAGTATATCGTATTATTTAGAAACTTGCGCGATCGTAGCCAAATTCAGCATCTTTCGCGACAATTATGTCCGGAAGATCCACGATTTTTGCAGGAAGCTTACTGGTACGCCACCTCTCGACCGTTTGGCTATCTCTTACTGGATCTCAAGCAAGACACGCCCGATAATTGCCGCTTTCGTACGTGTATTTTCCCCGACGAGTATAAGTACGTATACGTGGGTCGAAAGAAGATAAAAGGCCGCGACTCTGAGAATCATGTTCCAGTTGTGTCACTGTAATGGCTCCGAAAACTTGTCGAGATCCGTTTGGACAGAAGCACGCTGCAATTCTGCAGGCTTTGTATCATCTAGATAAACAACAGCGAAACGCCTTGTTATGCAAAGCAGACCCGAAATTAATTCGTCATATTTGCGAATGTGCTTTGAACGTCTTAAATGGTAACGTACCACTCACCAAAACACACAAGAGTAAATTACGCAAACACGCCTGTGTTCTACGAAAATTGGCTAATACGGGTGAAAGTTTACACAGGAAGAAAAAATTAATTGTGCAGTGTGGCGGTTTCCTGCCTGCCCTACTGGCTCCTCTCATTGGAACCATATTGGCATCTCTCGTGACAAAGTAGTAACAGCAGCAGCAGCAGCAACAGCAGCAGCAATGGATCACGCGAAAAAAAATGATTCTCATACCTCAAGCGAGTTTGGACCGCATTCGTCTCTCACTCACGAATGGAGGCCTAAACTCTGTACAGACCCCAGGTACGATAGCTAGCAGACTGGATGCCGAAATGGACGATATATTGAACTCATCAGTCTGCAAAGACGATAGGGAGAAGTGGTCAAAGTATAAGCAAGTTTTAGAACGCTATCTTCACTTTCGTGGTGCTGCGGAGGATTCGTCGAAAAGAAAATTCTCAGAGGGTGACGAAGGCAATGTGACTCTTCCGAGTACGATCAACGACGGCTATGTCGACGAGCAGCGTCAACGAGAGGAGGATGAGTTAAGAACTGACGAGTATGTCGTCGAAAGCGTTCCACAAAAATATTGTGCTAATGCTGCACGACTAATGCTGTACTTGCGCAGATCCGGTAATATAGTGTGGGACCGTAACGGAAGCGTAATCATAGATGGCGCCCCTGTTGAGAGGGCAAACATTATTGACCTGGTGAATGATGCTATGAGAGCTAGAAAAATACCTCTGTCCAGAGGTCATCGTCAGTTTGCGACGGCGCTCCGACAAGAGCTCATACCTCAAGAATACATTGGTAATAAACGCGTTTTAGACTATATTAGAGGCTCGACGTCATCGTCCAACATTTCATCGCCCGAAATTGTGACACAGCCTCCAAGGCATCTTCTTCTTCTTCTCACCCGCAACTGACAGCTGACGGTGTCAGTAGCGAGTTGTAGCGCGGAGGCGAAAGAAACTTACACCGTCACCACTAATTGTTCAATCATGGCATCGGATGAGTGGCAAGTACAAAAAAGCGAAGAAAGGAAAAACGAGTGTCGTAGAGGAGGGAGAAAAAAATAGTGCTCTAGACTCTGATTGATTTTCTGTCGTTTGAGATGCATGTTCCCGGCTATAAATTTTGTGGACCGGGTACCAAACTGGCAGAACGACTCGAACATGGTGAGGTGGGCATCAATCCTCTAGATGATGCCTGTCGGAAGCACGATCTAGCGTACAGTGACAAGAAAAAGAATAATCGTCGAAAGACTGATCGTATACTGGCCGAGCGTGCTTTTTCACGTATGCTTGCTCAAGAGACACCACCCGACGAGCGAACTTTTGCAATGATGAACGCTTGTTGTAAGGTCAGTAAAATAACTTTTGAAAAATTCTTTTCTCGAATCAAGAAAGCAATAAAACCGTGGGATAGGACACAAAAGAAGAAGAATAAATCTCTAAAAGATAAGAAAAGCAAAAAATAAGCAGGATGTTTGAGCAGCTTTATTATGACCTCCCACAACCTGCTGCCTACGCCGGTGCAGATAAGATTTTACACATCACACACAAAAAATGTCATAGAGAAAATGTGATCGATTGGCTCGAAGGCCAAGATGCTTACAACTTACACAAGCAGGTGAGACATCGATTTCCTCGAAGATGCTATAACGTACGTAATTTTGACGATGTGTGGGAAGTCGACTTGATGGACCTGAGATCGATAAGCTCTTACAACGATGGGTACAACTATCTTCTCACTGTCATCGATGTTCTCAGCAAGTATGCATGGATCGAGCCTATTGTGACCAAGAGTGCAAAAAGTGTTGCTGACGGCTTTCAACGAATTTTAGCCAGGAGTAATAAGAGGAAACTGCTAGGAATTCAATCGGACAAAGGAAAGGAGTTTGTTGGATCAGCGATGCAGGAATTGTTGAAAAAAATGGAAATAAATTTTAAGGTTGTACGGAGTCCCTATACGAAGGCAGCTCTTGTAGAGAGGTTCTTAAGAACTATAAAAGAACGAATGTGGCGTTATTTTACGCACAAAAGTACACGAAGATACATTGACATTTTACCCCAACTTTTGCAAGCCTACAATCACACCAGGCACTCCGCCACTAAGATGACTACCGCATCCGTGACTCTGTACAATGCTGCAAAAGCACGACAAAATTTAAATTTACGCTACGGCGGCATCAAACCGAGACAGGCTAAATACAGTGTGGGCGACTTGGTGCGGGTCAGTCTCGCGAAAGGCTACGAGGGCGGTTGGACGTTGGAGCTGTTTAAAATTGCAAGAATTTCATTAACACGCCAACCTCCGGTTTACATTTTGAAAGATTTGGCAAACGAGGATATCGACGGTTTTTTCTACGAGGCGGAGCTCTCACGTGTTAAAAAAGATTTGAACAAAGCAGCGTTTGAAATTGAAAAATTTTTAAAAACTAGAGGTAAAGGTCAGGCAAAGGAGTATTTTATTCATTGGAAAGGATACCCCGACATATTTAATTCTTGGGTCAGGGTTAGCGCTTTTAAAAATTAAAACAAAAATGAGAGATCAATTTTATATCGTATTGCCTAGCAATAACAGCATGGATTATTTTGCTGAAAACACAACGACCCACTTTGTCACAGTTACCACAGTAATTACAGCTAAACGGTGCGTGGGCAGTTGCCCTTACAGAGATCTAAGTTCGTCTTACGTTTCAGAATATACCGTCAACACTGACCGACAGAATGGTGTTTCTCGAGTGTACACCTCAGCATCAAACAATCACCTATAAGACGCGTGCCGAAGAGTCTAGAGCTTCAGCATCGTTTATAAGACCTGGTATTTATCAAAATGTCAAAACTCTCATAGACGAAATTAATAGTCTGACCAGTGTAAAAAATCATTTGAAGTTTGAGGTCGAACGTGGAGGCTACATTAGAGTTTGTCGAATTTGTACAGAGTCTGGTTGTAGCCAGCTGGACCACAATTTATCCCTGTCGAAGAGATTAAAGAAAATTCTTGGGTTTGAAATTATAAACTCTCGTGTAATCGTCGTTGATAAACCGATAATTATCGATCGGCCAGCCAATCTCTCCAGTAGTCTACCTACAATGCTGATGCTCTACAGTGACATCTTGGAGTCGTTTATGACTGGAGACGTTCAATCGCGTCTATTGAGAGCTGTTTCTCTCAACTTTGATAATTACACATATGGTGGGGTAATGATTAAACATTTCTCACCCGCTATGTACCTTTGCTATTCAATACATTTCGTACAATAGAAATAGATATAAGAAATCAACTTGGCGAACCAATACCATTCGATTATGGTACGTTGACGGCTACACTACACTTTAAACGTATAGAGTACAGATGAGTCGCTACGAGGAATACTTTGACATGCAGTTAGGCGGTGGTGGGGTAATAAGTCGGGGTGGTGGGGGTATTGGCCGTATCTATGCTGGCTCACCCTACCAGAAAGGCCATGGTGGCATTGGCTCTTTTCTCGCTGGAATATTCCGTAGGGTTCTTCCACTCCTCAGCCGTGGAGCTAAGGCTGTTGGTAAAGAGGCTTTACGTACAGGTATGAATATTATGACCGATGTTACTACGCATAACACACCGCTTAGAGAATCATTGCGCAACCGCGTGAGAGAGTCTGGCGAGAGTCTCAAGAGAAAGGCCGAAGAAAAGCTGGATAAATTAATGGAGGGGTCCGGTTATAAAGTGTCCCGCTATATCGAGCCG
>UELU01128754.1:0-16650 GCA_900490025.1 Megastigmus dorsalis
AAAATGACTCTTATGGGCTACATATTGTCAAATATAGTTGCGATATATTGCACATTATAATTGCCACATGTGGTAAAGTATATAAACAATATTTTGCCGCACAACAATTCAGGTACAGTGTAAAACCAAAACTAAATATTCGAAGTTTAGAAAATTTATGCTTATAATTCTATTAGCACAGATTTTACATCCCTTGCAAACAATCAAGACAGGTCGAAAGATGAAAATTAAAAATTAAAAACAATTACACCATCAAGCTGACACCATCGCTATTTTCTACTAGTATTAATTTATATAATCCCAGAAGATAATTCGATGTGGTAGAATTATTAGAATATAATTTAAATATATTTATTATGTTTGTAATTATGCTTGTGATATAATCAGCAAAGTTTTGAACTTTACTCATTCTTTTTTATCACCTCTAAAGCGTCAATTAAAATCTGCATGTAATACAAGTTACGTTATGAGAAATAAAATGTTTTCACCTAATAAATTAAATTTTTGAAATAAATATTATAGTTCTTACTTTAATTATGCTATCAATTTTATCAACTACTTATAATTATAATTTATTTTGCTAAATATATGAAGAATTTAATATTATTTCTACATTCTTGCTTATACCATATATGGGCCGTATATGTGCGATATTTTAAAGCTAAAGTACGGCAGTTTATTGCTAACATATTTTGCGACATGTGGCGATTATAATTTGCCATATATGGTATATGCTTTGGCGATATGTAGCCCATTAGATTCATTTTTGTGCGGGACAAAAGTATAATCTATTTAAACAAATAATATCACCTAAAAAAAAATTGTAATTGAATTATGAAATTTATGTGTTTATTTATTACACTTACCTTTATAGTAATAATAAAAATAAAATCATCACTTCAAATTTATGTCGGATAATTATCTTGCAATGAAAACACAAAATAATTTTTTTTTTAAATGTATTTAAATGAAATATTACAAACGATCAAAACATTTAAATCTACCAAGAACGAAAAGTAGACTGAACGTTTTTGAAAAGTATAAAATATTAAAAATACCATCGAAGTAATTATTTGTTGCTGCTGCTGCTGCTGCTGCTACTACTACTATTATTATTATTATTATTATTATTATTAAACTTTATATATTATTATAAGACAAAATCAGATGTAAACATTAGATTAAATAAACTAGAATAAGTTTCTGTAAACCTCTTACAGTAAACTTTTATTTATTCTATTCTTGATAAACAAATAACTTTTTTCAGTCTATAATATTCCAATAAAAAATAACTTGATAGGACAGGTTTAGGAATTGGAATTTATGGCTTTGTGAATTTGTGAGGTTGGGCTTTGCGGTTTTGGATTCGTTGGTTAAGGGTTTATGAGTATGTGTCTTCGGAGTTTAAGGTTTGGAATTTGTGGGATTAAGGTTCGAGCGTATGGGGTTTTGGGATTTAAAGTTTGGGGTTTGAGGATTATGTATTTAAGATTAGGGGTTTGGGATTCGTGAGTGTGGGAATTGTGGATAGGTAGGTTTGGGGTTTGTAGGCTTGGGGTTTGTGGGTTTGGGATTTATGGACTTGGCATTTGTGGATACAAATATACTTGGAAAATTTAGTTTTACCACTATAAAATATAAGGTATTCAACCCTCAAAATTTTAAACCTATACAGTTTTGTTGCTTGATTTACGATTTTTTTTTTATTTTATGTTATTGAAAAATATCAAATAGTACCGAAGATATTGAAAGAAACGTGATTCTGGAGTTGACTTTTAGGGTGGTTATCGTTCTCTAAAAGTGAATATTAGCCGATAAAAAAATTCGTATGTCCTACTTTTCAATGCTCTATAACATCACAATTTTATCAAAATCGGGGGTCATTCAATGTATTATTTGTCTGTATTACTTTGTAGTATGATTTGGCGTAGTTCACCACCATAATAGAAGATTATGCGGAAATACCGAAACACGTCAACTTTCTTTTGTCGTTGTGTATTAGAAAAACATTTCTGTATATTTTTGTAACAGTTCTGTAAAATTCCAGACAAAAGAAATAGTCGGAAAATGTGGTTTTTTCCCTATTAAATTTAAGGGTTGCAACCCTTACTATCGAAGCCTATATAATTTTGTTGCGTTTCTTGTGACAATTCTTTTCCATTTAGTTTTATTGAAAAATATTAAAGAGAACTGAAGATATTGAAGAAAATATGAATTTGAGGGTGATTTTCGGGGGTCCTTTTCACCCCCTTAGAGTGCATATCGGCCGATAAAAAAAATACGTGTCCTTTATTTTTTGATGTACTATAACATATCTCAGTATTATTGAAATCGGGGAGGGGGGGGGTCCCTGGGGTACTTTCCTTGTGAGTCACAAGAGTAGCAACTTTGTAAAAATGAATTTCTAAATCTACGAAAGGTTGGATCAATGTATGGTCAGATCTTAAGGCTGTCAATTCCTCGTTGTACCTAATGTATTCCTTGTAGTACATTGAAGGCGTTTGGGTTGGGGCCTGACGCATAAACTTCAAAAGTTTTTATTTGACTCCCCCCAAAGTCGGTATTTGTACTCAATTCAACGCGTTTCTGAGTTCTGCTGATAAAGCCATTTAGAAATGCTACGTTGAATAAATTGCAGAACAATAGAGGATCAAAGTGAAAACGCTATGTCAAAAAACAAAAAAAAAATAAATAAATGATTAAGAAAATCACATTGTTAAAATAACAGGAATTGTTCTTTATACAAAATTATTTGCTGTACATAAAAATTTGAATACTTGAATAAATGAGTACAAATGCAATAAAGTTTGAGTTTAACCAAAATATGTTAATTTCAAAAATAGAGACAATTGATTCTAAATTGTTTCTAAGCTAATAAATAAAAACGCGTGTTGTCACTGGGCTTGATCAGCCGGGCAACTCAAACGCAAGAATATCACTTAAAGAATACAAGCAAGCAACTTATCTTAATAAAAATCTCGCGATGCTGAGTCCAACTGGGAGTTGAAGTGTCCCGGTCAGGAAACGACTGCAGCCAGATGTTGAACTGGAATGATGTAATTCGTTGACGACGTTTATCGGCACGATTTCTATCGCTCTGGCACGTGGCGATCTTAGCTCTTAACACTCTTGTGTGCACCAGACGTTACTCGCGTTTGACACCAGGAAAAACCTCACAGAAGGTACTAAAAAATGTGTTAAAAACTTAGGTAGAATTTGAAATAAAACTCGCATTTATGAGAAAAAGCACACGGCATAAAAAAACCAGAATTATTTCTTACTTATTGATTGGAATATTACATAGAAGAACTAATGAGGACTTGTTAAGAGAAAATCGACGGACAAGTAAAGTCGCGCAATACACAAAATGACCATTAACTCAGGAAAACGCTGTGAACCTAAAAGGCGGCCACGTGGCCGTTCTTAAAAAGCCCATGAATAGTACACCAAGACCGCACGTTAAAAATCAGATACTCTACACTACACTCACACTATCGTAGAGTTGTTAAAAGTTTGTTGATATTGCCCGAACGCTATGCCACAAAGACGCTATGCCGAGAAGGCGTTATGCCATAAAGGCGTTAGGGGTTACATATGGAAAATAGGTTGCGCAATACCTTGTTTTGCGTCTTTATGTTGTGTTAGTGTTACTGATGGGTCACTTAAATAATCAGAAGAATCACTCAAGGACTGAGAAAAGGTTACCGCACGCAAGCGAGGGAGAGTTCCACACGCTTTTCACCACTATGGAGAACTGACTGTTCCTTTACGCGACTACGCAGCGTCAAATTGAAGCAGTGCTCTCTTAGCGCGCTCACCGCTCATACCTCTTCTCAGCGTCGCAAAGTGGTCTAAAAATTCACTTTTTGGACAAAAATCTGCCGACAGCACAAATCTTCATCAATTTTAATGTACCAACTTTTAAAATATCTGTAAAGAATCCCTCTATAGGAGAGTACTGCACGAAATTTTAATTCCTGGAGTACACCTCCAGAAAAGAAAAACATATTACCGAAAGCTTAGGGCTTAGGATTAAGAACTTAAGGCTTAAACAATGAACTATTTATAAATAGTATATTTTTATTCCTTTTAACTTCTAAACTCAAATCATCGAGTTTATAGTTTAGAATATGAGACTTAAATATGATTTTTTCTTGTAAAACTATCCACTCAAAAAAAACGAATATTTTCCATCGAGATTACGGAATTGTATTCATAGATGTCAAAGTCCTATCATATTCATTTTTGCGCAAATTAAAAGAAATAGGTGACGATTAGTAAAAAAAGGGCCATCATATTGGATCAGCTATTTTGAATTCTTTTATTCAGATTACAGCACCGTAATCAGCAATTTTAATAACCATATTCATCATATTCAGTTTAATTCTAATTGAATACAATAGTGGAGTTTGGTCACAAAGTGTCAGCCATATTATATCTGAATTTTTGATAAGGCAAAGGAATTGTAAAAAATAATTTAGTAAATTATATAATCTTATACTAATATAATAAAGAGACAGCGTTTGTTTGCACACGGGACAAAATCTCAAAAACTACTTAACCGATTACAACAAAATTTTGATAAGATACATTTTTGACATCGTGGAGTAACATAGGCTAGGTTTTGTATTAAATTATATCATAAATTATTAAAAAAATAAATGAGGGACTACCTTCACATACGAGTACGGTAGGCGTACGGCAGTCGGCCGGCGGAGTACTCGCGCAGCCGCGCGCCGCTGGGTCGGAAAGCAGGGTCGCGCGTCTGCCACCAGGTGGCGACGCACAGCTTTTGGCGAACACGTACCTTAACAATTGTCGCCGAGGATATAAGTAGGAGCGTGAAACCCGGCACGGAGCTAACCGTTTTTGAGTAAAATTTTGTGTACTCGATGTATTGAATCTTCCTTATCGAATATTCTTACTGACGGTTTCGTTTTTGTAAATAATAGGAGCTTTTATTATTCTATTAAGAAACCTTAATCCCCCTAATTTATGGAATAGTACCAGGTTACAAATCAAAATTATGCGAAATAATATTATAGAAACTACTATTCTCACAGGCTCTCCAAAGGGTGATATAGTACTAATTCCTCGCATCCCGATGATCCCAACCGAGTTACTCTTCCAATTCAAAAGACTATAATTTGGCTACAGGAACTCAGCTGTCAACATTAATTAATCGCGATAAATAAAATACCGAAAAACTGCGTTTTGTTAGTAGCGTTTGCAAAACTATTTAGTTAGTCCGCGAAGTTTTTCGTTCTTTCAGAAAAAAATCGAACAGTGTAGCTATTCAATTTCGCAGTAAAGTGGCTTGCCTGTACCCTAGAGATAGTTTAAAGATACATAAATATGATGAAACGTCTGCAACATTTTTGCGGTTCACATATATGTACTGGGTTTTGCATTCATTAAAACTATTAGCAATAAAGAAATAATTTTGTTAACAGAGTATGAGCTCTAAGATGCATATAAGCGAATATGTGCTCCTGCGCAAGATATCTAGGGATTTTTTTCTTTACACAACTTTCATTTAAAAACAGTTACTACTACTAAATAAGCAAAATAAAGAAATAAAACAATTTAATATGTTTTCTAATGATTTTTTTTTTAGTAATACAGGCGGTTGCCGCTGGCAAACAACATTGATTCGGGGGGTAAGTGGGTTTTGTTTATTATCTATTTAAGGGTGTTTATGTTTTTCCCATGGTCAATTTGAGGGTCTTTCCTGGACTGGTAACTCTAAAAATCAGATTATTTTATTACCAGAAAATAAAAACGTAACAAAGAATTTCATATACTCGGAAATTTTATAGATCTATCATTATAAAAAAAAACAAAACATTTTTAAACAATTATTATATTACGTCTATGTGTTATAGCGTGGGTGAAGCCACGACGGGGAGTGCTAATTAAGTAGATATACGGATATTCAAAATTATATCAATAAGAATAGGTATATTCAATAAACAGAATTTAGCTTTTAACTCATAACAAAAATATATATTAGACAAAATACAATAATAGTACAAATTTAGAATACTGGTAATTTGTTTTCTAAAGTGAATTGGGGTAATACAAAATATAAATATTATGAGGCAACGCTTCGCGCGAGCTCGCGCGAGAATAGTACAGGACGTAATCAGATGAATTTTCGATGAGTCTGACTATAGAAAAACGCACTGCCGGGGTAATACAGATCGTCTGTAAATTAATTATTTTTATAAATCACTTTTTTAACAATAATTATTGTTAATTTCACTTTTAAATTTAAATTTAAATATTTTATAATTTTACTGAACGTTATTTTACTCTATCAAATTTGAAGTGGTATTGAGTCTGTGCTTATTTATTGAAATTCAATTGTCTAGTATGCAGAGTATCAAAAAGTGCAATTTTGGGAAAAGTTTTCCAGCTTGGATTTTTTTGGTTCAATTCGCTGCTAAATAATGTCAGTAACACGGGAAAAATATTTACGGACTATAATTCAGACGAGCTTCTTTTTTATAACAGTTTTATTGCAAAATTATAAGTTTTTTATCCACATTTTCCCACAAAACCGCTTTACTATAAGCGTATGGTTACTGCGTTGATTCAATTTGATTTCTCAAAGGCGTTTGACCCTGTCTCTCACAAATTGCTTCTGAGCAAACTTCGTGAGCTTAATTGTTCGGCTAGAGTTATTAAGTGGTTCGCAAGCTATCTGTCGGGTCGCTCTCTGGCGGTTAGACGTGAGAGTGGGTCATTATCTGATCCTATTGATATCTTCACAGGGGTACCGCGGGGTAGTGTCCTTGGCTCACTGCTTTTTACAATTTTTATTAATAATCTTCCTCGTGTTCTTAAATTTACAAAGCATGGAATTTATGCAGACGATACGCGCATCTATTTGCACTGTTATATATCAAACCTAGCTGATCACATAAAGGAGCTTAATGCAGATGCAAGGCATGTTTTTGATTGGGCCCAGAAAAACCTAATAAGACTGAACCCTGAAAAAACAAACGTTATCGTGCTGGGCAGTCGTCCAATTATTTCTGCTCTTGATTTTAACGCTCTTCCTACTGTATCCATTAATAACATCGCCATTGATTGCGCTGATGCTGTTATTGATCTTGTATGTCAAATTACTAGGACTCTAGACTGGGACAAGCAGGTTAGTCGGATCTCTAATCGGGTCCATGGCACTCTCTACTTCTTACACTTCCATTGTCATGCACTCTCGCGTAATCTCAAACAACGTCTGGTTGAGACGTTGATTTTCCCTCACTTTGACTATGCCTGCGCCATCTATAATGATCTAACGCAAGAACAGAACCTTAAGCTAAATCGTCTTCTTAACACATGTGTACGATTTGTTCATGGTTTAATTCCATGGCAAGCCATCGACACCTTATCGCTTATCATTGGGGTGGCTCACAGTCGATAATAGACGTCTACTGTTGCTGGCTGCACTGGCTTTCGCAGTTTTGTCATCGGGTGAACCTGCCCATTTGCGGGATCTTTTTACTCTACGTGTAGATCTTTCTGATCGCCGAATCTCGCCTCGCTTCATTCCTGAACCATTGGGATACTCTATGCCACGTACTAGAAGGCTTGAGAAATCATTTACCATCACAGCGTCTAAATTTATTAACTCCCTCAAAGAGCATGAAATAACGTTTAATCTCAAGTATCTCCAGTGATTCAAACTCTTGGTGCGTACTAAGCTGGTGGCCAGTGAAGTCTCGCGGTGGCGTCAGAGAGTTGCGCAGGATGTTAGATTAAGACTAAATCCACTTCCACACGATAATGCTTTGCGTGAACTGTTAGATAGGTGTACATAAATTCCTAGTTTATATTTTTCAGGAAAACTATTTTTTTTTAGTTTTTCAACATTTTTTCGGAAAAATTATTTTTTTTTAACTTTTGAGCCCTTTTTCGGGAAAATTGTTGTTTTTCTCGAATCTTGAGTTTTTTTTCGGTTTTTGAAGATTTTTCCAGAAAAATCGAGTATTTTTCTAACTTAAAGTTTTTCTCGAAAAATAGGCTTCCGTCGATCTAATTCACGGCCCCGAGAAAACCAAACAAATTCAATTTCCCTCCCCCCGAAGCGCAAATCGCAGAAGGACGACTACCAGCGAGGTAGAAACCGACAACTTCGGCTAGCTCTAGCCACCCGATATACGAGTTACTGTATACGGGCGGCTCTAAAAGTCCTCGAAAGGACAGCTCAGAAGAGCTTAAAGAAAGAGCTCCTTGAAGATGAAAACCCTTGCGCACGGCTAGCCAAGAGGCACCAAGAGACTCAGGCGAGTGTAAAAAGAAGATAGCAATCTAAGAAGACAAGAGAGCAAAAACTAAGATATGGGAGAGCAACAAGAACAAGCGGTTGAGGAGTACATCCTCAACTTCAACAACGGGGAGCTCCAGGAGTATCTAGAAACAATAGAGCTCACTGGTACTGGATCCCGGCTAAGAAAAGCCAGCCGGCTGCATCAATGGCTGCTGGGTAATTACACGGCAGAGGACTTCATAGCGTGTGAGGAGTCGGAAAATCCCATACACGCTGATTACCAGCCGAAGAGAGCCACAAGAAGATGCAGAGAACGACACACAGATGCCTGGCCCATATCTGCCTGAAGAGCTCGCATCAGACAGGAGGGTAGTGGAGAACCTCAACGCCACAGCTCCATGGCCAAACCCTCCAACGGTAATCACGCATGCCACCGATGAAGACGGCAGTGAGACCAGCCAAGGATCACGAAGACACGACTGGCTCACACTGTCGGACACGGACGGCTCGGCATTTCAGGTCCCGCCAGACTTCTCGTTGTGTCTGGCAGACCTTATATCAAAGGTCCGGACCCTGACGGAGAAAGTGGAAGACATGTACAGAGCACCACCTGCGTCCAGCACAAGAGTGGAACCTAAAAGGACGAGGCAGGTCGGCTTCCAGGACACTTTCACATGCCACTATGACAATATGCCGGGCCAAATAGATGAGACGAGCTCACCGAGGACCAGGTTCGAGAGCACCCGCCTCCATCCAAACATGCCACAGGGTGACCAACCGGGGCAGCGTGTACCAAGCCCCGGCAGAGGCCTAGATGATACAAGGCACAGTAATGCCTACACAACAACGGCCCAGGATAGAGGCGCTCCGGTCATCGAAAGGGCCAATGAGGCACCCAGATACGTGTCCGAGCCAATTTCCTCACAAAGAGGACCCAGCCCCAGCAGACGTGGGAACGACACGCGTCACTGGGGCGGAAACGGAAGCTCCCAATGGAGCCGAACCTCCGGAGCGCCCAGAGACATCGACAGCATCGTGAGAAAATGGCAAGTCCGATTCTCTAGCGAGAAAAGCCAGAGTATAGACATTTTGCTCGGCCGTGTAGAAGACTGCCGCTCGTCAGCGAACGTATGGGACGAGGAAATGCTGGCAGATTTAGCGGAGCTTCTCACCGGTACAGCCTCCACTTGGTACCAGAATGAGAGGGACAAGTGGAGCAGCTGGTCTGACTTCACCACGTCAGCTCAACGCTGGTATGGCACTAGTCAGAGATACCAGCAACGTCTGGCGGCAGAAGCCAATGCCCGTACCCAAGACACACTCCTCATGTTAGCTGCGGACGCCGAACAAACCATCGAGAGCGAAAAAGCCTTCAGGTTACCGCCTAAGGTAGAGGCTACAATATGCCCTGAAATGGCATATAAAAGGCCAAGTACGGCGAACACAGACGCCAAAGTGGCAGCAGCTGCCGTGACTCCACCGAGTGCCGCAGAACCAGACAGGATCTAGCAGATATCCAAGCTGATGGAGGCGGCCCTGCAGAAAAGCCGGAACACGGTAGACACGGGCACCTCGAAAGGACCCGACGGCCAATCCAGAAGGAGAAGCCCGCCCAGAAGGGATGAGAAGAACAACAGAGGGCGACGCCGAGACAGTGAGGAAAGAAAGGGCAGAGAACGCCCGAGGTTCAACCCCAAGGAGCCCCTGCGCTGTCATGGCTGTGGTAGGCTGGGGTACATGAAAAAGTACTGTCCAGACTGTTCGGGAAACGGGACGGGGGGCGGATAGAGGGGGTCTCTACCACACCACCCAAACCCATGGCCCCACCACCTGCCGAGCCGGGACCTAGAAGGGCCCCGGCATAAGAGCTTGAGCATATCCAGAAGGATACAGCCTCACAGCTACCGGCAAAAGTTCCCAGAAGGGATGAAAAAGGGCCAAAATATCGTCCTGAAGATGAAACCCGATGGTGGCTCCAGGTGGAAATCGGAGACTACCGGCAGTCGAGATCCATCACGGCCTTCACAGTGCCTGGTATGAGTCTATACCAATTCAAAAGAATGCCGTTCGGACTGTGTAACGCAGGAGCGTCGTTCCAGAGAGTTATCGACCAACTCATAGGCCCAAGCATGAAACCATTCACTTTCGCTTACCTGGACGACATAATCATAGTCTCGGAAGAATTCGAGGACCACCTGCGTTACCTTAAACTCGTACTCCAGAAGCTCAGTGAGGCAGGACTAACGATTAATCGCGAGAAGAGCGTATTTTGCCGCCCTGAAGTGAAATATATGGGCTTCCTGGTGAACCGAGACGGGGTCAGACCAGACCCAGGCAAGGTCGAGCCGATAAAGAATTATCCAGCTCCGAAAAACCTTAGGCAACTCAGACGCTTCATGGGCATGGCTTCGTGGTATCGCAAGTTCATGAAGGACTTGGCGACGATTTCAGAACCACTTTCTCGCCTCACAAAGAAGAACCAGAAGCCTTCGAACAGCTAAAGGCATTGACCCTATCCGCACCGGTGTTGCAGAGACCGGACTTCGGACGGCCGTTCATTGTGCAAACAGATGCCAGTGACACCGGCCTCGGAGCGGTGCTGATGCAAACCGTAGGCGAGGACGAAAAAGTCCTAGAATTCGCCAGCAGAACTCTCTCACCAGCTGAAAGAAACTACAGCGTCATAGAGAGGGAATGCTAGGCTGTAGCCTGGGCAATTAAAAAATTCCGACCCTACATCGAAGGTTACCACTTTAAAGTAGTAACAGACCATAGCTGCCTAAGATGGCTCAGCTCGATAAAGAACCCAACGAGCAGGCTAGCAAGATGGGCCCTAGAACTACAAGGGCATAGTTTCGGTGTAGAGCATAGGAAAGGATCATTGAACCTGGTCCCAGACGCACTATCGAGGATGTTCGAGGAAGAAGAGCCAGCGATAAGCGCGCTGGCCTGGTCGGAAGGCACAAAAGGCCACTGGTACCTCGAACAGGCCAGGAAGACTAGGGAAGAGCCTAGCGAGCATCCTCGATGGAAACTAGTAGGCGGAAATCTCTACCTTCACCGCCAAGACCCAGACACGGAAGGCGTCATCGAAGAAGATGACGCCTGGAAATTGATCGTGCCAAAAGAACATCGGCACGACGTCATGCATGAATGTCACGATGAACCAATGGCAGGACACCTAGGGCGAGAAAAGACCTTCGACAGAATCGCAAGGTATTATTTCTGGCCCAAGTTCTATGAAGACGTCCGAAACTACTTTCGGAAGTGCCAGATTTTCCAGCAGTGCAAAGTAGAACAGAAACTCCCACTCGGCCTGATGGGCAGGCGAATAGTGGAGAAACCGTGGCAAGTAGTGGCAGGAGACATCATGGAACCACTACAGCGGAGTGTCAAAGGATTCGAATACATCCTCGTTCTGCAAGACCTCTTCACCCGTTGGGTTGAGTGCGTTGCGCTAAGGAAAGCGAACGCAAAAAGCATAATAAAAGAGCTGAACGAGAGAGTAATCCTACGATTCGGCACTCTGGAGGTTTTTCTGTCAGATAACGGCACAGAATTTAAAAACCATGCCGTAGATCAGTATCTGACAGAACGGAGAATACACCAACCACAGAACATGGAACGAGAACCTGCCAGAGTTGATGTTCGCCCTAAATACGGCGACACAAAGCTCGACAGGAACCAGCCCAACACTGCTTAATTATGGCAGACAACCAATGCCACCAGGCACTTCCAGGAGGGAACAGGACACGGTAGCAGCCGAGAGCCTCGAGAAGTCCAGGATAGAAGAGTGGCAGAAAAGGATGGACGGCCTATAGGAATCACTGGACAAAGCCGCCAGCCGCAGTCGAGAAGCCCAGATACGGCAGGCAGAGTACTACAATGCAGGCAGAAGAGAGCCTAAATTCAAAACAGGGGATCAGGTCTGGAAGAGGAACAGAGTTCTCTCTTCAGCCGCGCAGGGCATAGCGGCCAAACTGGCCCCCAAGTACTCCGGCCCATACCTTATAACAGCCACCAGAGGCTCCAACTGCTACCAGATGATAGACGCCGACGGTCACGTAGACGACAATGTCCACGCAAAGGACCTGAAACCCTACATCGGAGGGGAAGACCCAGAAGAAGACGATGACGGGGAACCACGACCACCGAAAGAGGAAGAGGCGATGAGCGAGTCCACAGCCGAACTCTGTAGACAGCAACGCTCCCTGCGAGGAGCTATCCTTATCACCTCAACCCGTCGCGAACAAAACACAGCGCCCAACGAATCCCGAGCAGCCCACGGTTCTAAAATGAGGTCGGCCCCTAGGGAAGAAAAAGCGCCCAGGGGCAATCGAGTTCTCCGTATCCCCAAGGCGGTTAAGAAACCGTGCGCTGCATCGGGAATAAGATGTGGTTAACCTGAGATAACCTAGGTTCTTGTGTTATCTTCCCTTCAGATGAGCTTCAACATCACGCGCCAGCAGCTGGAGGAGCTGATGGCATCGCTCATCGGCCACCACCTGAAGCACCCGGCGGTGGTCGGGCTGCTCGAGACCGCGATGGACGCCCTCCGGCAAAAGGAAGAGGAACTTCGCCGGGACGACGCGGAACGGCAGAAACGGTTCTCCGTAATCATCGAGGAGATTCACGGAGAGAAAGCCACCGCGCCGTCCTGCGGCGTGGCTCGAGGTCGGGAGGAGGAGCTCCCCGGGCCACCTACGGAGGCAGTATCAGCGCCGGCTCCAGCAGCGCCAGGGGTGGAAACCAAGCCCCTGGCTAGCGGCGTGAGAGAATTAGCGACCCAGACGGAGGAGGAGGACCTCTGCGTGCAGCCGCCCCAGCTCCGGAGGCCCCACACCACCGCCGCGGCGCTGGCTGAGAAAACCCTCGGCCTCAAAGGAGGGAGGTGCCGCGCCGTGACTCACCCCGCTGGAGAGCAATTGGCAGCGCGTAGAGACCGCGCTCAGCGAAGCCCGGGCCCAACACCGGGAGGCCACCAGGCTGGAAAGCGAAGCTTTCACGGCCCTCAATACCTTCGTCAAGAACTTCTCGAGTGACGAAGAGAGGGCCGGCCGGTGGATCTCCCTGGTGCAGAAGCGCCGGGAAGAGCTCGACGAGTTCGCGGCTCTCAAGGCCCGCAGGGCCGAAGAAACAGCACGCCGCGAAGAAGCGGCGAGGAAGCTGCGCCAGGCCAGGAAGGAAAGGGAGGAGAGAGAGAGGATGGCGGCAGCGGCTGAAAACGCCGTGGCCCACGCCGAACGCGAGCTGGAGCTCGCCCGTCAACGAGAGGCGGCGGCAAGTGCCCAACTGGCGACAGACGGCCCATGCCCGCCGAAGAGCGGCCAGCCACCCCCATGACAACACCGACAGCCAGCGGCGGGTACAGCGCGCCCAACAACCTCCGGGGCCAAGTAGGCCAAACGGCACTACTAGAAGTACGGCCACCCTGGGATAAGGGAACCCAAGAAGTGCCCCAACAAGGCGAGACACCGGTACCACCCGTAAATCGGGCGCAATAAAGCCGCTGGCCGGGGACTCTCCCCACCCAAACCAAGGACACTGTACATAATTGTTTTTCTTCTTCCTTGTAAATATTTCTTTTGTATTTGTTTTTACCCGATCAGCGAATAAACTCGCACTATTGATAAATTGGGAGATTTATTTGCCTCAGGCAAACAACCCAGGCCAAGAGCCACTCTTCCCCGTTCCCTATGCGTAACGGCTGAATTGCTATCCGGAGGTATGCGACGCCTGGAGGGAGGGTGTAACGGCAGAGCGCGTTTGAATTCCGCGCGCGAGCGGAACGGCGCGTACGTACAAGCGCGCGCGCGAGAGAGGGAGAACGAGGAAGAAGGCCGAACGGAAGCGGCCATACTGTTCTCTTCTCTCCGGCCGTACGCCACGGGTTACGCGTTCGCTCCCGCGTGGGCGTATTTCTCTGGTGTGAGTGCGAGTGCCTGGCAGTGCAGTGGTGGAGGCAAGAAGCCCCCCCACCATCCACGGCTACTGAGCTACCCAGGAGCGGGTGTTGGAGCGAGAGAGCCTGAGGGAATGGCGGGCAGCTGCAGCCACGCGGCGTCGGTAGAGCACGCCTCCCGAACGAACGAGAGCGAGAGACAAAGAGACGCCCCGAACCCGATACTGGACCGCGCGAAGTAAGTGAGCTTTGTTTTCCCGCGACGGAATAAACCCGTCGTGAAAGCCAGTGCAGACGCGCACTGGCCGACGCAGAGGCGACTACTACAGGTTACTCGTCGTAGTAACCTGTACAAGAATAGCGGTGCCGGAGCTTGTAAGGCACGAGGCGAACCTCGTGGCAGCTCCGAAGAATTGCGTGCGCGCGTGTATGCGAACTCGGCCCGTTCGTCGCGTTCGAATTTGTATTTGAATTGATTTGTTTGTATTAGAGTCACGTTAACTGATTATATTTTATCTGCTTTTATACGATTAGACTGAGTGAGTGTCATTTCGTGACCTTTATCGTATCCCGTTTCCCCGCACTTTTGATTACAGCCCTCGTCGATCGGGGCGAGCTGGCCGGCATTAACGGCGGGAAAAGCCGTACGGTTTCGCGTTTTCGCGATCGCTTTTCAGGTACGAACTTTCCCAGAGGGAGAGACAGAGAGAGCAGCTGTCTCTCTCATACGAAAAGCCGAGAGAGATATCTCTCGGCGTTGTTAGCAGGGCCCGGCATTGCACGGAGGTGCGATTGCACCGGTGGCTAACGTCCGCCCGCACCTTCTGCCGCAACGGGGGATTACAGCTGCCGAGCAGCTGCAGCACGCCATACCGTCAGGGCAAGTCGCCCTGGCCATTACACATCCCCCAGCCAGGACCCCGTTACAACATGTAGTTCCGACCATAAAGGGTTGAAACCCTTATATTTTAAATCGAAATTTCTGCCTTTTTGTGCTTATTCTTATGAAAAAACAATCAAAATGAGACAAAAGAATTGATTGGTATTATATACAGGAAAGTTAAATTATAGAGTAAAATATTAATTGAGGTAGGAAAACTAATTGTGAGTAAAATAAAAATTATAAATGAAAAAATTATAGAGTTCATAATTATTCAGATAGGAAAACCAATTGTGATCAAGATAAAAATTATAAGTGAAAAAATTATAGAGTTCATAATTATAATCAATAAAAGCTTACTGTACATTTTCCAAAATTCAACGCTTCTAATACAGAAATATAACATTAATTGTAAGATATTTTGTAGAAGAAATTCTATCAATGATTTTGCGACGAACCTTTTTTAGCGGTATAGAGATTTTTTTAATTCATTTTTGTTAATATTCGATTCATTTTGTTAATATTTTGTTAAAATTTTGTTAATTGCCATTGTAGATACTTGTGTGCGTGTGTATGTGTTTGTAAAGATGAATATAGCTGTTCCATTGAGTGAAACTGCGTCGCATTCTTGCATGTATATGACAATATTATTCGAATTTTATTTATATATCACAATAAGCTGCTCTGACGACATCCAGTTGTTTTCAAGTTGGCTAAAAATGAGTAAGCCATTCTTTACTAGTAGCCACTAAAATGTTCTTGTTGTTGCACGTATTTTATCGACTTACTATTAAACAGACAGCATAGTTCACTTGACGCAGATATTAATAAAAAAATAATTCATTTCATATTTCTTACCTGCTACGTAAGTATTTTTTTTATTTTAAGATTATTTTGTTCGTGCAAGACAATCCACGAATTTCTAATTTTAGTTATTGAAAAAAATTGAAAATATACTGATTGTTAATTAGTTAACAATTTAATAATTAACTGACGATTTATTAATTAAAAAAAAATTTATTAGTACTAAATGAATGATTTTTTCGATGTTTACAGATACAGATTTAACTAAAACAAATAATAACTGCCAATTGTATTGATTAATTAATTAATTAAAACAGTAAAAAATACGAAATATTCTGTCCAATAACTTATTTTACAAGAAGAATAATTTATGGAATGAAGCTATTAATTATAATTATAGTAAATAATTATTTACCATGAACAAATAAATTATATTTCTCATTATGCATTTTATAGTTCTAGCATAAATAAAGTTTCTTCAAAACAAATTCATATGAAATAATCCATTTTTTAATTTGCAACTTATTGTTATTCTTACTGATTTTCATTAATATTGATATTATTTCGTAGTTTTATTTGTTTAATTACATATCAAGATAATTATTTATCGCTATTAACTCTCTAACGCCTGAACAGCATTTTTTCTATGAAAAGTTTGGCTTTAAATTTTTTTCCTAAAATACCTTTTCCATTACTTTCGAGATTGCTCTTTTGAATGCCGTGGTTGAAATTTCTGAAAAGTGCTATAAACAATAAATATTTTGAGGCTATTTTTAAAAAGTCATG